>MU185640.1:86311-107790 GCA_016904865.1 Pissodes strobi | reverse complement strand
TGCGAGATTTTTCGCTTGCTACGTAACACCCTGTTTCGATTTATAAACAAATTTCTCCTAATATTTTGGACATATTTAGTGTCCAACTTAGATTAGTTTCCTTGCAGAAATCCGGTCTAATTTACGGCATATTTCCCACACGTCTTTGCACTTATATATGTCACATAGCAGTAAGTGTCGGCATCAGCCGCAATCCCAGATGACTCAAATATAAACTAGCATGTCATAAAATAACCGTATATTTTACGGAATCTCGAGGATTTATTCGCGAGACATATTTTCGAAAACTGGCACATCCATTATGTTCTGCGCTAAATATGTTTTGAAGATGAAGCATAATATAATTCACGGTTTATGTATTAGGTACGGCAATTTTCGGTTAAACCGGAAGGGATAGTTTGGTAACTATTGGTTTTTAGCCGGAAGTTGACGTATATGTAACCTTATTTGCTAATTGCTCATATGACAGGTTTACTCAGCGGATTAATTTTTTTTATATAGGCGTGGGTCTGTTTTGCACCAACTTACACCAACTCTCTCAGGCCAATTAATCCTATCTCAAATCAATTTCAAGTTAAGGTCACTGTTCAATAGAGCAGAAATGACTTTATAAGTCCTGAAATTATTAAGTTCTTCTAGCGTGTTTTGTATTTTCTATAGACGCTCAAAGTTGAGCAAAAAATTGTAAAAAAACCGTACCATTTTTTTAAACAAAAATCACATTTCGAAATCTAACCATTTTTACAGAAAACGGTAATCATTTTCGAATTCATCAGGTTTGAAAGTATACGTATCGGATCAGAAAATGTAATTTTTCTAGAAAAGTAAATTGATATAAAATTATCGTTACCTTCCTTCAAAAAAACGAAAAATAACCCAAACTAACTTGCTGGCGTAGATGATTAAAACATTGTCAGTTTTTCTCTAGTCCATTGATGAAGTACCTATTAAGAGCAAAAATACACAATGACTCTAAAACTAACGAACGTAATTCGATTCTATTATTAAAGTTGCGATACCTCGGTGTCAGACTATATGTTTAAGGGCACAACACAAAGTGTATATAAAGACGTTCTTTGTTGTGCGCCGAAAACGAGCACCCAACTGAGGCACTCTAGTAAATGCAGAGGATTAGGGTGTCGCGAGGAGCTACAAAGCGTTGTTCCCCTCAATATTTAATTTTACCTTTAAAGTGCCATATAACGCCAGTCTCGTTTAAGATGCTTACGAGGCTCGGGCTGTAGAAAGGCGAGACTGTACCTTTTAATTACAGCCCCCACTCATTACATTCAATATTTTATAGTTGTGTTTTAAGTATACGAAACGTCTCTGTTTTTCTGTAAAGATCCTGCAGGATTTGCAATAAACAACAGAGAAATACATTGAAGTAAATTCAGAACGAAAATAATGTTGTTAGTTTTTTTATAGTCTGTGCGAGTGCGAGATAAGATTAATGATGTAAACGAAGCTTGCAGGTAGAGAAATCAGAAGTAGGGGAGCGTGGGTTACTGGGCATAAAAATTGCTATTATTTTTATGGTTAATTATCACAGAATATAATTCTAAAGTATTGCTTTGTTATTTTGCTTGTTACTTTGAGCGCCTGTGAACTGAACCTAAGTGTTAATTCTGTGCAACTAGGTGAGGGCAAGTTTTTAAAATTAATTTTAAAAACCGATGACTCTAAAGTCTAAAGGTACAATGCCACGGCAAGAACGAGCTGTCTTCTAATCGTGTAAATTGAGCTTTAGCTCAAATGCTGGTGAAAAGGAGAGGGAGGGGGTGAGTTAAATTTATTTAAAGGCGCCTCTAACTTGTAGACGACACAAGTCAGAAAATCCTCAGGCTTAGGCTTCGTACCAAAAAAATATATAAATATTGATACCAGAAGTTAAATCAATTCAAAAGGGAACTTTGCATTGCATTGAGCCTAATTAATTCACTTCAGCTATACTTATTAATTACTTTTCTAAAAATAGATTAAGTAAATAGGTAAATAGAAAGCTTGGTTAATTTCCAGTATGGTGTCGTTTAAAAATTTGACAAAAATATTGCTTTAGTGAGTTTTGAATGCTCCATCATTCCGATGGGGATGAGAGAGAAGTTGTGTTACAGAGTGTCATAGCCATTTTGCTGATGGGGCTTACGGGAGGTTCAGTAGCCGTGTGCCACTGAGACCGCCGCTTACTTTCAGCTCTGAGATCCAAGCGTAACTTACTACTTGCCAATGAGCAGGACAGTGTGTTGGGTCTACCATCAGGTGTTATGCCTACCAAAACTACCTATTACCATGCCTATGACGTCCTCCTACCAGAGAGGAACGAATGGGCAAAAGACTCGGAACATCTCAGAATAACAGAGAATACTTGGTTCACTGACGGCTTTAAGACCAATGATGGTACAGTTGAATGGCAAAGTTGAGCTTAAGTGTTGACTAGGCAAACATGCAACCATTTTTCAGGCTGAAGTTAAGGCCATTGATATGACTGCACAGTGGCTCATCGATAGAAACTGTAAAGGCAAGTCAATCAAAATTTTCTCGGACAGTCAAGCAGGTTTAAAAGCTCTTGAATTTAACCGTTGTTCATCCAAGACAGTATGTAACTGCCAGGAACTACTCACCAAACTAGGTAGAGAATATAAACTTACACTGATCTGGATACCTGAACATACAGAATATGAAGGCAACGAAAAAGCTGATGCTCTTGCGAAGCAGACGGCCGCAACGGTCTTCATAGGACCAGAACCAGTACTGGGAATAGCTTATAACACAGCTAAAGAAACCCTCTCCAGGTAGACACAGAAGCAATTTGTAGACAAATGGAGAGAGTTACCAGACCTAACTCATTCAAAGATGGCGGTGAATCTGCCATCAGGAGTGAGAACTGGACAACTTCTTCAACTTGGCCGACAGCAGGTACAGGTTGTAGTTGGCATGTGCACTGGCTATTGTCGGCTAAGAAGCCACATGAACAAGATAGGGCTCTCCGAAGAAATGGAATACCGCTTGTGCTTGGAGGACGAAGAAACAATGGAGCATGTTGTATGCCATTGTCCAGCAATGGAAAGAACCAAACAAACAGTCTTTGGAAATTCTCAAATCACACTTGCAGATTTGAAAACCATCCACTCCAGAAAGTTGTTCGATTTCATGAAAAGGATCGAGCTTCTGACAGATGTGAGCCACAATAGACTAAGGGTCGCAGTGGAGGGTCCTATTTGGGCCCACTCCACTTATCCGAGACTTCAAGCAAAACTGTTTATCAGAAACTTAGAGCAACATGATTTCTTCAATTGACCGTGGATCCGTCATCTTTCCGATGGGGAGCAGGAGAAAATGAATGTGATCTAGCGTCACGAAGGCATGAGGCTAAGATAAAATTGCCTATTAAATGGAAATTGATGACACTATGTACCTGGTTTAGCGCCGAAACTTACCCCTACTTCTGACATCCGTTTCCAATAGAGCGAAGTTAAATAGAAACTTAATGCCAGAAGTTTCGTAATTAGAAAATAGGAGTTTTAAGCTCAAAACCTTGTCAAAATCTGCTTCACAAAGTCTTAAGCCTCAAATACCGATCATTCCCTACAGGCAAAAATATAATCCAAAGTTACATAGGTACACAACATCATAGATAAGGCTATATGCCTAATAGGCACACCATACATCATGGATATATGCAAAAGTAATAGGCAATTGATATAATGGGCCATGCCTATTTGATGCCCGTAGGCATCAGGGGATAAGGGACGATGGTTAAAGGGAAATTATACCAGTCTAAATGTCAATGCTAGACAACTAACGAGGTTCTGACGACCGAGTTACAGCGGTATATCTGAGGAAATACATTCTCTTATCGCCACTGCCAACCCGCATAGGCCAGCGCGGTAGTGTATATTGGCTAAAAACCTCGTAAAGAAATATATGACACAGACAATCACAGTCCTCAGTCCCCGGTGGCCCGAAAGTCCCTGGTTCTGGTAGCAAGCAGATCAGACCAAAGGCAGAGGATGCTAAGAATCACCGGGTAGGAACCGGCTGCCATAGAACACGAACACTGATAATATCCACGAACAATATAAAAACTCTCTCGGCAGAACACAAAATTATCGAGCTGCAGGAAGAGTTAAAGTTCATCAAATGGTATGTCATAGGACTCAGTGAAGTGCGTAGAAATGGAAAAAATGAGATCAACGTCTATTCTCCAAAACTATTCACAAACCTGCTCGAATATATGTTTAAAGATATAAATTGGAGTGATTGGTGAATTGAACGAATCAACGGTGAAGATCTGAACCACCTAAGATTCGCAGATGATACTGTATTAATCTCAGATAGAGTTGACATAACATGTCTAAAGAGAAAGGTCTTTGATCAGTGTGTTCTGCCTGCCCTGACCTAGGCGCTGAGACCCTAACATTAACTAAAAAAACTATCAACAAAATATAAATTAAACCAGTAGTGTGTTGCACTATGAAATATACCTTTAAAAGCTAAAGCATTGCATAAACAGTTGTAATCATAAACGTGTATATGATTATATACATAATCTTGCTGCTATATACAGTTACATGTTCATTAAAGTTCCTGCGGAACTGCTACGTGTAAGCTCGGTTAGCTGAGATAACTTTGAGATGAAATACAGTAATATACAAGCAATAGTAAGAGGATAAATATTACCTTAATGTCCACCTATAAGCTACTATGTACACTATATTCACCAATTGACGAACAACGTTCATCTTGCAGCACATGGGAAAGTCACTTAAAAAACACTTGCTCCGTCTACTTCAATTTCTTGCAAATAAGAATGACTCGATTGGTAATGGTTTGAGATGTTATGCAGTTATTGCATAATGGCATGACATGATGCCTTTGTGAGATCTTTATATTGTAATAAAACTCAGTGAATATTGGCAGATAGGGTACCGGGGAATCCTTATATTAGAATAAGGCCAGAGTATAACAGAACAATATTATATGATAAAGAATAGAGAATAATGAACCCCCATGAACAAGACCAATGGGGACGCTAGTACAGCGCTCGGTACAGCGTCTTAGTTCTGAGAGAATGATTGTAAACGTGTGTGTTTACTTACTTGGGGTTCGGGACAAGACTCGATTAAAATGAGCCCCCATGGGCGATTGCCATGGGGATGCTAAATACCTTGTTTGGTACAGCGGCATACTGACCGAGAGAATGTTGGCAGGGTGCCAGTAAATACCTTTACTTGTAGGCTTGAGATGACTACGACGGGATGTCGCAATGGATGGATACCACAATGTCACCCACCTGAGTAGATATCTTGAAAGATTAGGGGGGTCTCAAAACGTGAAAACTGCTCGTACTTTGGCGCGTTCACTTACCCCCACTACCGTCATATTACGTCAGTAAAGGGCAAATAACGTAAATATAGAGAAATTGTGTAATAACTTAGCATCACCGGTTGTCTAAATTATTATTATGAATTTTAACACAAACCTGGTCGAAATCTGCTCATGAAATTCGATTATTAAAGATCGGAATTTTAGGGACCCGTAGAATTATAGCTAGGAATTTTAGGTTGGGTGAAGTGGCTATCCTGTAGGCTAGCGCTATAATTGGTCGGGTTCAGTTGAGTAAACGTTGTTACAACAGATGGCGCTAGTAATATCGCCGAGGTACAGTGGCTTTTCTGTAGAAAGCGCTGTGATTGGTTAGATGCCTTTCAAGGCCGCTTTGCTTTTAGCTATCTAGACTGGCTGATGCGGTGCATAAACGCTGTAACAAGAGATGGCGTTAGTAGTATCGCCAAGGTTTTTAAGATTTCTTTGGAATGCGAACGCAGTGGCGTGGAATGTTGACCTTGCACAAAATTAAATCGTTAGATTTGAAAACGTGATCAATTGGTTTTTGAACACCTGTGTCCATGGATATTTAGGTTTGCTGTTACAATTCTTTCATTAATTGAATCCCAGTTTGTAAGGTTTTTATGATATTTCTTGTTTATCAGTATAGAGACACCCATGCTCTTGTGTTTTTGTTAACTGCGCTGTATATATGGATGTAGTTTGCCAATAATTCAATTCCGTTTCCTTTCCTTTTATCTCTGTAAGTGCAACTATGTCTATTTTCTTTCGCTGTATTCCCTTTATAATGTCTTCCGACTTCCCTCTCAATCCTTGTACATTCCAGGTTCCAATTCTCAGTTCCTTATTCCTTTGCCATGTTCGTTTCCGAGAAGGTCCATCTATCATCCGAGACTGTCTGCGAGGATTTTTAACATTTTAAGGTTTTGTTTACATGTAATGAGGAGCTAGCTCATTGACATAACCCCCAACCTGGAGAACCAGGAGATTTTCTTCCGGGTTATCCTTTGATGTACCAACATCCGTCCTACAAGGCAGCAGCTTCTCCGTACCCTGGCAGGGGCCCTGACAGGGTCGTATCATCCGGGCCAGACGGACCCTGGTTTTTTTACGAGGTTGTTACTCCTCCCCTTCACCCTTTTCGGCCTGGCTTAGGACCGGCTTAGGTGGGTTTAGATCTAATATTTGTTTTAAAATAATATCAAATTATATTTTTCAATAAAAAAATGAAGTTGAAAGGTACCTGATGGGCACTGACATCTATTATTTATGTACAAAACTAAAAAATGGCAGCACGATTGATTTCTTTTTGTAATCCCTCTCTATCTTAAGTTTAAAATTAATAAAACTTTCTGTAATCACTTTGCTGACCCAATTATGTCCAAAAAATAGCTTCATATTTGTCATAATTCCGGATCGGACACGCTAAACGCATTTCGTCCGAGCTCGTTGCTTTTCGAAAATTTATGGACCGAATATGTTTCCATGATAAATACGAAAAATTCGCGATCGCACACACATTGAATAATATATTGTAAAGTCGGAGTTCCAATATGTGTTTTATGTCAGAACGATATTATTTATTGATGGCGTAATGCATTTCCATCATAATATGATAAACGACACACAAATATTGCTCGTATATAAGCTAAATGCATGGGTGGAGTCGGAACAAACATATTTTCAAGTGGATTTTTGGCATAATTATTATCGTCTCCATAAGTAATACAGTGTTTAGAATATCCAAATTACCAGTTTTTTTAAATGTATTAGAACTTTCATATCCAACCCCCCTGAACGCTTCATTCGAATGTAATAGCTATTTACTTACCAAGGGAGGAAAATAGTGCTTTTCCTGCCGCGGATAGTTTGGGTTAGTTATGTATATAGTTTTTTCTACTAACTCTGAAGTCATTATTTTTTATATACAGAAGTTAGCGGCCTCAGTGAGTCACGGCTACGCAGCCTCCCGTTAGCCCCATCAGCAAGATGACTGATACGCTCAAGTTCTCTCTTTCACCCCATCGGAATGATGGAGGATTTAAATCTGACTAAAGTAAAGTTAAAGTTCGAACAAATATTTGCACGTATTTTTCCACTCTCAACGTGTATTTTCGCATACGTTAACCGAAGGCCTCTTGAACACACGTTCATTGTAACCTTTCCTAACGCAGAAACTTTCTTCTCTAATTCAGTTCCCGATAAAGTAATTATACCACTAAGGGTTCTCGATAACTAAATGAGATAAGTTGTAGCATCTCAATTTACTCCAGACTCCATAACTGCCTCAGCAAAGTTGTGCAGGGTCGTATTCATGCAGAAGTGTCATTGGAATAATGTATTTAGTAGTAGATTTTCCCTGTTCCCGTCAGTGTGAGCATATGTTCAACTGTCAGCGCTCTAACCCAGTGATAAACTGCTCACCGATTGAACTATTTTGAGCAAGTCGATGTAGACTTAAGATGTGGTAGATATTAAGGTAATATTGATCCTTTATTTCTTAATTACCCACGGCTTTGTCAATCATCTAATCGGCTGTTCCGTAGGAACGTTTATGTGATTATTTACACTGATATTTAATCAGGTGTCGACTAAATCGAATCTATAACACTACATGTATCTGATTTATCATTATTTCAATATTTGAAGTTCAAAGACTGCGGCCTTCTCAAGATAACTTTCGGCCATGGCAGTATATGTTTTTGTAGTTTTCTGCTGAATTTATCTTAATTAAGAATAACTTTTATTCATTGCTTGATTTCTATTTAATTAATTGTTTTTCCCACACCAATATCCAAAAAATATATATATTTTTGGACAAATGCCTTGCGGCCTTTGTCCCGGCCGACGCGACATCCCAATATAACTTTTGACAATTATACACAAAGTAATAATAGTAATAATAATAAGAATAGCTAACGATGCTTTATGGATCACAGAAATTTATCTCGAATACATTAAGCCCAAGTTTTGTAGCCAGTGTCGTAAACTATAAATTTAATTTGCCTGTGTGTGTCTGTATGTATGTGTGTGTGCGCGACCCGAGCGGCTCTTGTTTTGCGTATAGAAGAGCCCTTTTGTTGCCTTATTTTTGTCTGCCGTTTCGCTAATTTTAAGCGTGTCGCGGTATGTAGCAGGTTGGACAAGAGCCGGTCTTTCATGTCGCCTGTTTATTCTACACTTAATTTAACGAAGAAAGACTCATTGTGTTTCGGATGCCAAGTAGAATATTATTTATTATCGTAGATACAACAATTGTTTGATATAAACTGTTGGTGACAGAAAAACACAATTTTGACATCATATTAAATTGCCGTAGTTTGAAAACGAATTGGCGATTTTGAGGAGCCATTCAGATCGTGAAAGGTCATTTCATTGCGATTTCAGGTTGAAGTGGATATTTGGATAATATGCAGGGCAGTGGCTCAAAAATTGTAAATTTTAATCCAATATCGCAAAAAAATGTCAAAAACTTAATTAAAAAACTAATAAAAAAAATTGTTAACGCCTTGCATTCGAAAATTTAAGTCTATTAGGGCATACGTTTACATGAAAAGTTCTTATTAGAGTCGCCGGTAAAACCATTTAATCGATCTGGAATTTAGGAACACCCTGTACAGTGAATTATAGCAGAAAAAGGACCATTTCAAGCGATTCCTAGTTTATTTAGAATCTTAGTTAAAGTTAAGGCTTATTTACTTATTTAGTTCATGCTTGTAACGGTCCAAAATTTAATATACACCTAATTACTAGTTATAGTTAAATTTCAGCTTTATTTTGTCATTCCTCATTACTGTGTTTTTATTTTTGTTTTGTTCATTTACTGTTCAATTTTTTGCTCTCGTCCCGTTTTAGTATTTGGCCATCTTTTCTATACCAACACTTTTCATTTTATTGTCCTCCGTATAGGGAAAAGGGAGCCACACACGTATTTAGCATTAAGTAAGGTTAAGGAGCTCCGAATTTGTTTGAAACATGCTTGTCAACGATGATGTTAACCATAGGCATCTATGTCTATGATGTTAACTCGCTTGAAAATTTACTGAAAAAAACTTTTAATTATATACTTAAAATATCTAATTTACATGGGACAGTAGACCTTAATTCCAATACATTCCGTATTTTTTCCTTAATTCGATTACTAGACGGTCTGTTTCTGCCCTTTTTCGTTTGTGTTAGGCGAGGTTTCCTTGTATCAGTTGTTTTTCTTAAGCCTTTTTATTTTACTACTTATTATTTGATTATACATTGCCTAATTAAAGAAAGAAACAAAAATAATCCGAATTTAAATCATTGCCATGAATAGATATCTGCTAAATGCATATGACGCGGTAGGGTTAGAGCACAGGCGTGCGAGCCTAGAAACATATAAAAGCGGCTAGCCAAGCGCGCCGCGAGATATTCTGAATCTGAATCGGAAGTTCAAAGATTATGTAACTAAAGAGTCTGGCAGATTCTTGCGGAATGGTGGAGAGTTTGATCACAGTGAAATTGTGCCCCCCGGACGACGGTTTTCGGATGATACAGGGGTCACTAATTTCATAGTCCGTGGTTTGACGTTCCGTGGTTTCGCCAGTATCTTTCTGACCTTATACCTGTCTCTATATGTGTTCAAAAATCATTTTTGAACACGCTTTCAAATCTAACGATTAAGTTTTGGGCAGTTTAACATTCCACGCCACTGTCCTCGCATTCCAAATAAATTAAAATCCATGGCATACTACTAACGCCATCTCTTGGTTACAACGTTTATCCACTGCAGCAGGTAGTCTAGATAGCTAAAAATAAAGCGTCCTCGAAAGGCCTCCGACCAATCATAGCGCTTCCCGCTGTTTCCCGGCGATACTACTAGCGCCATCTGTTGTAACCACGTTTACTCATCTGAAAACGGCCGCGTATCCTACGCCCATCCGACCAATCACAGCGCATCCTCCAGGATAGCCACTTCACCCAAGCTAAAATTTCCTAGCATTATAGCTAGGAAATTTTAGGATTTTCTAGGGAGTAACTAAAAATCCGATCTTTAATAATCGAATTTCATGAGAACTAGTCAGCAGATTTCAACCGGATTTGTATTAAAATTCATAATATTAATTTAGACAACCGGTCATGCTAAGTTTTTAGACAATATCTCTATATTTACATTATTGCCCTTTCTATGTCCGATTATCCCGCCAAAAGTGGCGGAAACAAGGGGCGTTAACAACTCCTTCGAGTTGATCACGATCACGTTCTAGATTCTAGAATCTAGAATTCAGTACGAAGTATGAAGTTGTATCTCGACTCTCCACCATGTAAGTCGCTCTAAAGGCGCTATTCCCGCCGACATGGCGCCAAGCCGCCATGTCGGGCCAGTTTTCATGTTTTGAGACCTCATAATTACTCTAGTTCTTTACTCAAGTGACATAGTGGTATCATGCCATAATCATCATCATCTTAAGCTTACAAACAGGTATTTATCGGCACCCTGACTTCCATTAATCTCACAAGTATGGCGCTGTACCATCGCTATACAGTCGTCCCCAATGGTCTTGCCCATGGGAATTCTACAATCGAGTCCAATCTCGAACTACAAGTAATCGAGTCTTGTCTCGTATCTCAAGTAAGTCAACACACACAATCACAATCACATTTAATGTTTAACACGGTACCATCGTTGTGCTGGCGTTCCCATTTGGTCTTGTCCATGGGTTTTCAGCATTCTCTATCAGAGTATAACACTGGGTTGCTATACTTGCCTTATTCTAATATAAGGATTACTCTGCATTAGTCTGCATACATTCTCTGGCCTTATTCTCATATAAGGATTAAACGACACTAGTCTGCCAATATACTCAAGTTTTCACAATGCTATTTCCTACGCGGATTTCAGCTTACCTATGCTACCTGCATAGCATATTTTACAATCATTTCTGCGTGTATCGAAACCACACTCACAAAGGCATCAATGTCATGCTATTATGCAATAACTGCATGCCATCTCAATCTACTACATTCGAGTCATTCCTATTTGCAAGAAGTTGAAGTTCATTGTACATAGAAGCTATAACAGAGACTTAGTAAGTGTTTAAAGTGACCTTTCCTGTGCTGGAAGATAAACTGCTGAACGAATTGAACGTTTCTCGTCAACTGTGAATATAGTGTACATAGTAGCTTATAGGTGGACTTTAAGGTAATATTTTATTCTGTTATTTCATGCGTAGCAGTTCCGCAGGGACTTTCATGAGCATAGCTTCAAGGCTATGCTTATAATCATATATTAGTTTAGTATTACAACTGTTTACGCAATGCTTTAGTTTTTAAGAGTTTTATTTATGTCATAGTTTTCAAGGTCAGAACTTGTCTCGACTGATATTGTTCATATCGTAGCACTGACTACGTGAAATCATTTAGTGTTTATATTTTGTTTATTTATGAGCTTCCAGTTATTTTCAGGTAAAATAACATATTAAAATATTCATATAATGCTAAAGCTTTTTGTTTTATCTACAAAATGTCTTTAGAACTAGCCCTATGATAAATTAGGGTGCCTACGAGCACATCTCTCTTTGTTTAGAAAATCGACTAAGATCGAATCTGAAACAATATGTCTGCCCCCGGACGACGTTTATCGGGTGATACAGGGGCTGTCATATGGGTACGCATGTACTTCAAAGTCTAGTTAGGACTTATGTCCGTGTGGTGCTGGAGAATTTGGTCACGGTGAAATTATGATCCCCGGACGACGTACATCGGATGATACAGGGCCCATTAATTTCATCTACCGTGGCTTAATAAGGCATGACTTTGCGGATATTCTTCTAACTTCAAATATGGATGTGTGCTGTGTCGCCAGGACGACGTTAATCGGCTGATGCAGGCGATCAGGACGTGTTTATAGACCTACATGTAAAATTACATTTCTGATACAGTCAATATCTCTATCTAAAGTTATTAAGTAAAAAAATGCCATGATCCACTCGCAGTAATCAGACGATACAATCCGAAGAAGAAATAGAAAAAAACAACGTATCTGTGTGTACTATTTCAGATGAGAACCAATTCTATTACGCAAAATTTATACTTTCATTTTCATCATGTTGTTACCTACTCTTGACGTGTGTTGTATTCTGTATCTGGATAATATTTAAATTATTCCGATTGGCTTTATATGGCAAATGTACAGTAACGAAGCATATCAGGTAAAAAAAAAGAGAAAAAAAAGATATATAAATTAAAAGGCAGGCCCAGTTGAGGTACCCTTGTCGCAGAAAAGAATGACTGCATTTCCTGTGAGATATCAGTTATCGTCCGCGTACCGAACACACGTTTGTAGCAGTAGAGATTCCAGGCTCTTTAAAATACAAGGCTGGGCCCGTTGAGCTATCCCTGTCGCAGAAAAAATATTGGGCTGGTCCCGTTGCGACCCCTCACACTGTCGGATCCTTATAGAGCAAGTAGATCGCATCTCGACCCGTTGGTTGCATGCCAAAAAAATGAGTTATACCAGCTACAATCGCGTAACTTTACCAAACACGGGTGTTATTGAGCCCCCTAGCATAAACTCAGCAAAGTTAAGCACAGGAATGTTATTGTCTGTTTCCGTAAATGGGTAGTACGTGCTTGGTTAGTTTGAGTAGTTGGATTAGTTTGGGTTAGTCCCTGCACTTTTCTGTCCCATTTTATTATTGAATTTGTAATTTTACGGTTACATTTCTTGCTGTGTGCTTATATTTATTTATTCATTTATTGTAACTGCTATATTTTATTTTACACTGTCTTGTTTGAATTTCTGCAATTTTATGTGAGAGATCTATCGTCGGTTAATTATCTTAGGTTAACTTTTACTAGTTTTTACTTTTTATTGTTTATTGCTTTGACATATAAGCGTTTAAAATAACAAGATCTTTCTGTCTCACATTGACCTAGTTAATCTTTATCTAGGGTAAACTTGTCCACTGTACTTTACGAAGGTTGTAGTTACGTGTTCTCTTCTGCATTAATAAAATCCACCTGCGAGTGAGATGGTATATTTTTAATTATATGGTGGCAAATAGATTAGTTGTTTGGCATCCAATGACTTTGATTTCTAGCATTAGGAAGGCAGTCTATTTTCAGGGCGGATTTAAAGTATTAGCTTAGTAAGGTATAAAACTCAGAGCGACAGAGGAAACTGGTCCTAGAAGGGTAGGTAATTATCAGTTTAATAGGAAAGAAGCGTATATCAAACTCTATAACAATTACTACAAACACAACGTAATCTTGGGTCCTAACCAACCATTTGCGTAAGCGCTATCAACAAATGGTATTAAGTAATATATGACGATCACAGCTACGCCTTTACTTCTAATATGTAATGGTATTTTTTCTTGTCTTTTTTGTATTTTTAATGACGACCCAATGTATTTTGTGTGTTTTTTTGGCAATATAAATTTATTATTATTATTATTATTATCATGCCCCGGGTATGGGTTGTTTCACAGTTCACTTAGCCTGTGAAGAAAAATCGAAGTGAGTTCAATTCGGTAACCTGCATAAAGACGGAAATCTAAAGTAGTAATTAGGTAAGACGGTTTACTACCAGCTAAAGGGTAGCGTTTAAGTAAATACACAAAATCAAAAGAAATAAATGAGCTAAATATTATGGTGTTAGCGAGATATTTGCTAACTAAGGTAACATCATATAAAGTAGTAAAGAAATTCGATCATAGTTAATTAAATAACGACAAGAAACGGTAATAGATTCAATAAAAGAAAATAATCGATTAAAGACCATTTAACGGTAAGTTCGAAAATGATAAGGTGCGACGTGGTAAGTAAAATAGGTAATTATATGGTCTACTTGTTTTCTTATGGTCATACGGGAGTGGAATCCAGTGCCAGTGGTTGGTGAGTAGTTCTTAGCTCCTACAACTACTTGGCTGGCCCCAATTAAGGATTTGGCGCTTCCTATGAAGCTACACGTCACATCATGCAGTGAACATCACTTTGCCAAAAGGTCTCAACCGGGCGGAATGAAACTGGAGAAACTCTCCAGGATGGACTCTAATTAAATTATAAATAATTTTAACTAGCTAATATAGGAATAGCATACATTAAAAAAAAAGAGTAACCGCACTTTACGTAAAATACATTTATGAGACGATATAGGCGATAACACGAGAAAATATAAATAGCAGTGTATTTGCCAATTTATCTCATGATTAATTAATAATAGACCTGATGGTCAAGATTGCCACGATAATCTTTCAGCTTTGAAACACTTTTTTTCCCCTTCCTACACGTACATCGTTTCGAAGGGCCAAAAATATCTTAGACGTTCGAACATTCTTAACTTATCTTACGGTCATTACCTCGTCTTATAAATTATTTACGGACATATATCACCACCGGTTTTGATTGATTTTCTTTAATGTAACATTTTTGGCTTTGCCTTTGCCGCTCCAGTAAGCAGCGTTTCATTAGTACTGCGTAACCAACTAGAGACATGTTCTTGAGACCGCTTTCTGTGTGATAATATTAAAGATTACAGTAGTGGTGTATGGCATGCCTGTTCCGTAGGTGAACACGAGTGGTTCTGATTCTTGAATGACGTCATTGCTCATAGCCATGGTTTAGTTGGTTGTACGTGAAGAGCTTCTGTTGGATGTGCTGTTGCCAGTTGCGCCTAGTCCTCGAATTTGGAGAAAAGAAACATGTGGTCCGCGAAGGGTTGCCTGTAACCTTTTTTTCTTCAACTAAGCGAATGGAAGTCAAACGGGTCACTTAACTCACTTTTCGAAAGTTTGCCATTGTGGTGACGGTGTGGGTGATGCGACATAAGTATTTTCTTCTTCCAAAATCTTGTTTTCTTTATTCCCACGCGAACGGTTCTAAATTGGTATTTATTTTATCTTGCCTGTAATTTTTTCTTGTGTTGTGTTTTAGGTAGAAACCTTAAATAGATTGATGTTTCACAGGGTTTTTCCGGCTACGTGAAGAATCTTTGTTTCTTTTTTGTGCTGATATATGAAGACTCCTTTTTCAACTGGACTGAAGTTCCTTGTGTTTCTGATTATGGACGTTTGCTTCTGAGAGTGGCCAGGACAGCCCACGAGCTTCTTAATCAGATCAACAGATTGTAACAGTCCAATTTGACCAGTGTAAATATTTTTAAATTTCAGTTTATATGCTGCATTTAGCAAAAAAAATGCTTTGAGAATTATTGAAAAGAGGTCAATACTCTTCGGTTAATTAATTCTAAATTTATTGTTTCGATTTGCTGTCAATAAGCTTAAGATTGCCGCATTTATTAATGTAAATTAGTTCTATTCTAAATATAGGTTAACGATATATTTGTACTAGCTTTTATAACACTTCGTGGCTATATTTATTTTAGTTGATAAGCGAACCACAGACCCTTAGGTTTGATCCAATCACTAGAATAGGATATTATGTTATTAGTATAACTTTGCTTAATTTATATTACATTACCGTAGAACGGCCAGCAAACCGTTCTATATTATTAAGAGTTGAAGCCTACTGTAAAGTCTCATTAGATCCATCAGATTCATATTTTATTTTCGGTTTGAATATTTCATAACTTTTTGGGACTCCCGGATTTGCTTTATTTCAAAACTTTTTGGTGCCGCTGCCTGATTTGGAATCTCATATTTATCTTTCACGCGACCGGTTGTAACTTTTGTAATATTCGATTGGTAGCACTGGGTAGTAGGAATGTGCTATTTCCCATAATTGCTGCTGTCGGTTTATATTTTAAAAAATTTATCACTTCGTTTGGAAACATTTTCTAGTATTTCTTGAACAATTTAATTTCAGCGCATTAATTGTGGCTCCGCCGTCGTTTTACCACCATAATAAACGAGAACTAAGTCGTTTAGTATCTTAGAATTATTCCTTGTATCGAGTTGTTAGTTTCGTTAGACATTTTCTCCGCCCTACATTTTCTCCCCCTCTAATCTCGTAGAAGTGAAAAAGACAAATTGACTGAAAACTGAGGATTTGGTTCTTCTAGAAATACCCTTCGAGGCGAAGGGAAGGTTTGCTTTAGTGCAGTCATAGTGACTCAACATTTAATATTGTAATTTCGTACTACTTTTCTTTCAAGATATTGTGTGTTTTGACACGACCGATTTATCGGGATTTAACTACTGCACTAGGTAAGCATTTTCTCTGGAATTAATTATTTTCTTTTGCTTGTGTAGCGCGTGGTCGCCATGATGTTAAAGGCCCATTTTCATTATTTCTAGAGGCTTTCCGAGTTCGTCGTACAAGACCGAGACCGTCGATTCTCTAGCAACACGCACACACTAACGAGGTAATTATTGCTACGTTTTTTTTTGTCTAAATTAACGATTTAATTGCCTTGTCTGTGTTAACCTTTTTTGTACCTTGTCCACCATTTGCATTTCATGGGTTATCTTATCTATTCTATTTTATCAAATCTGAATTTTTATTTTAATGTCACTTTAGTTTTGATCACATGGGGAAGTTTATATTTTCTTTTAGGGGTGATTCATACCTATCTTTTTTATATTCAAGTTGTCTGTACCTTAGTATTTCTTTTATTTGCTGATGGTCATTGAAAATCCATTGATATTTTTTGGGGGAATTTGTTTTATAAAGAAAATATATTTATACAAGAGGGGCTATAGTTTTTTTCATTAAAGCAAGGGGGCTTTGTCTAATGCGTATTGGGTTATTACAGGGTCCTATCTCCGGGCCAGTTCTATCACCAGGCTACAAATTCTATCTCCGGGCTACACGACAGCCGATTCTATCGCAGGGCTAAAAGCCTTAACACCGGGATATCGAGTCCTCGGCTAGTTTCACCCTCGGGGCCATCGAGAGCCATAGCATTACCAACAGGTGCCCGGCGCCTCCACCAGAGTTAGACATATCTTAGGGGGTATCGTACAGAAGTTTAAGTTTATTTATTCATTTATTTTTCTGTCCTACTGATATAATCGCCCTTATTCTTTTAATATAAATCAAGCATTGACCGCCAAGGTCTAAGATAGCTCTCATTAATTTTATTTTTCATTTATTCATTTCTTTATCTGACTGATTAATATAATCACTTTTAATTTTCCTTTTTTTAATATAAATCAAGCATTGACAGTCGAGCTTTAAGATAGTTTTCAATAACTTTATTCTTTTTTATCCATTTATCGGGTCAATTGATTTAATTATTGTGGCCATTTATCACTACCTACTATTAATGATACATTTATAATTGGTGCAGCTACTAGCGCACGCATATGTAATTAGCTTAGGTAAAATCGAAGTGATCACTTAGGATTGTAATGTTTAGAGCTTTTAGTTGTAAGGCATACAGTACCGAGTTAACAACAGAATTGGTCTCTGTACAATCTTCATATTGTACCATTATTATTACCTACTTAATAGTCTTTGTCATTCCTTCGCCTGTTAGATACAACAATATTCTTATAATACTTAATACATATTTATTTATTTATTCATCTAAAATATTCTTATAAATAAAATCTTTGTTGCCGTTAAACTGCAAAAGTTTTACTGTAGTATTGTTGTGTTTAAAAAAAAAGAATGTTCCTTAAATTATTGTGTTTTCTTGTTAAGTTAAGATTGAGTTCCTTTGTTTGATAAGCGTGCCTAGCCACCCCGTACAACACCAGCGGAGCTTTTTCAGTTTAGATGGGAAAAACTGGTGGCGCTCTACAACTCCACTATCGGAGCCGGGCATTGTAACACGACTCTCCGGTGCTAGGTTGGTTTTTAAATAAAATCTTTACTTGATAACTTTAATGGGAAAAACGCGTTCCAAGATCAAACTGTCAAAAGTTTAGATTTTCATTTTTTTTTTCAACCTTTTTTTTCTAGCAAGCCATTTTATGGTAATAAACCGATTTTCTGATTCACCTATCTATCTGTTTCATTTCTTATCTTTAGTATTAGTGCTTCAAAAAGGGACGTAATTCAATTATTTGAGGTCAATAATTGGATCGCTTACTCTTATCGTTATTTTGCATTGACTTAATTGTTTATTTTATTGGTTATATTTGTTCACCGCTGACTTATTATTTATATTTTCTGTTGTGAGTTCCATACTACGACTTGTGGCTTTTCTGACTTGTGCGGTCTTTAAACTCGTGGCGCCTTTATATAAATAATTTCTCCCCTCCTCCTACTAACGGGGAATTTGAGCACTACAATGACAGCTCGTTCTGACCTACGCGTCATTGATTGCAAATTTTCTTAATTTTCTTTCTTTCGACTTTCTTTTAATCTGATGTGAAAGTAAGCAAATCAATTAGAATTAGAATATAATAAAGAGCTTACCACGACGTTTCGGTACCGTTTGTGCCATCATTAGGGTTAATATTATATTTTCAATCAAACATGATTATTCTCGTATTTTTATACTGTTAATAAATTATCCAATTCCAATAGGTTTTAATTGATATTTATATACAGACAACCTCCAATTACATATCTGCAAACATTTTAGTAACTAATTACCGCCAACTTTCGATAAATCTATAAATACAACGCCCGGTCCCGGCCCCTATATAACGGAGCGGGGTCTGTGTGCGAGCTCCGCAAAAGCAGAAATAATCGGGCAGAGGCAATTTACATTCATGTATTAATTTTCCACCGTGTCAGACCAGCATGGCTAATTTAGTGTGCCGCGCGGGATTTTTGGGCCAATTAGGGTTCGTGCTTCCCGGAAACTTGGGATTCGGGACTGGTTTTTGTTCAATTACGTACTATATAGGCGAAGGAAGAAGGAAACGTTTCAATTGCGACAAGAAGTGATCATTGGACGGGCTTTTCTTGCATATAAAAATACATAATTGAAGACTTATTGTCATAACGCTTTTTTGTCATCCACCATTAATCCCAAAGCCTTTTGCGGGGATCGAACTGAAGCTAGCGCCGATACAATATGAAAGACCAAGCCACACACAAAAGTGCTAGGGCGGCGCTTCCAATATAATTTAGTTTAAAGTTTGTCGCCAAGCGTGCGGAGCGCGCGTCCTCTCAACTACGTCTTTATGCACTGTAAAGGTCTGTAGGCTATTTTTCGTTTCTCTTCTGATGCATGGTTCACAAGCACACTCACTTCTTTGTTTGGCTTTATACATTTTTGCATATTCGAGAAGCTAAAGAGTTTCTAAAAATATTTTTATATACTTTTCTTGACAAGCATGCCACATCTCGGGTTCAGAGATAAAATGAGAGATACTTTCTTTCGTGTTCAGAGACAAAATGGCCGACAATGTCGTGTTTAGTGTCGAAATTACGTACAATTTTGTATTTAGAGAAATTTACATTTTTTCATACTTAGAATCGAAGTTATGTTCAGAGGGAAAATTATAGATAATTTCGTGTTCTGAGGCACAATTAATGATAATTTGGTATCCAGAGTCCTAATTATGCAAAATTAAATCGTCAGAGACAAAATTTGTAGATAATTTAATCTTTATAGTCAAGATTATATAAAATTTCGCCTTTAGAGACAAATTCTTAGATACTTTCCTGTTTAAAGGTGAAATTATGGGAAGTTGCGAGAATATGTAAAATTCTGTGTTCAGAGACAATATTACAGATACTTTCATGTTTAGAGCAGAGAGTATTTCAAATTTCGTGTTCAGAGACAACATTATAGATAACTTCGTGACTGGTGGAAATTATTTATAATTTCGAGTTTTAGAGTTGAAATTTAATAAAATTTAGTATTTAGAGAAAAACGTAAACATATTTTCTGGTTTTGAGTTTGGTGTTCATAGACAAAAGTATAGATGTTCAGACAAAATTATAAATATAAAGTAGAAATTATGTAAATTTATATGTTTGCAAAATTGTAATTTTATGTTTAGAGTCAAACTTATGTAAACCCTGGTGTTCAGAGATAAAATTACAGATAATTTTGTGTTTATAGTCGCAAATATGTGAAATATAATGTACAAAGATAAAATTAAAGCCAGTCTCATGTTTATAGTTAAAACGAGGTTAAAACTTATGTTTAGAGACGAAATTATTACACTTTCTTGTTTATAGTGGATATTTTCTCAAATTTTCTGTTCAGAGATAAAATTACAAATGATTTTGTGTTCAGGATCCAAAATTGTAGATCATTTTTTATTTAGAGATAATATCATGTAAAATTTCGCATTTACAGGCAAAGTTATAATTTGATGTTTAAAGTCAAAATTTGACTGTTTAAAGAAAAAATTATATATGTTTCTCCATTAAAAGAGGAGTTAATATTAAATTTTATGTTCAGGGCCAAAATTATGGAAAATTTCGCATTTAGAGAAAAAATCGTAATTTCATGTTTAGAGTATGAATTATGAAAACTCTAATGCTCAGAGACAAAATCGCTTCATATTTCGTGTTTAAAAGAAAATTTGTAGAAAAATTCGTGTTTAGAGTCAAAAATTCGCTAAAATGTAAAGATATTGTCATGTTTAGAGTAGAAATTATTTTAAATTTCTATTCAGGGGTAAGTTTCCATGTTCAGAGTCGAAAATTATACCAGGTTTCTGGTTCCCAGACAAAATGGTATTTTATCTTTAGAGTTAAAATCAGATACTTAAAATTCCATATTTAGAAACAAATTTATAAATAATTCATGCTGGAAGTGGAAATTATTTAAAGTTTTATATTTGGAGACAAAATTTTAGATACTTTTATGCTTTTAGTTGAAACTATTTCAAATTTCGTGTTCAGCGTCAAGATTATAGGTTATTTTCATGTTTAAAGACAAATTTGCCTACATAGAATTTCACATTTAGAGACAAGATTATAATTTCATGTTTAGAGTGTTAATTATGTAAAATCTAGTACTCAGAGACACAATTGCTTGATATTTGGTGTTTGATAGGAAATTTATAGAAAAATTAGTGGTTACGAAAAATTCTCTATTCAGAAGTAAAATTGTACATAATTACGTAAAATTTTGTATTTAGAGAAAAATGTAAACATATTTTCATGTTTAGAGGTTTTAGGGTTTAGAAGCAAAATTATAATTTCATGTTTGGAGTTAAAATTATGTAAAGGACAAAATTACAGACTATTTTGTTTTTAGAGTCGCATGTATGTAAAATATAATGTACAAAGACAAAATTAAAGACAATCTAAAGATATTTTCAGGTTTAGAGTCGAAG
>MU185640.1:61316-82223 GCA_016904865.1 Pissodes strobi | reverse complement strand
CTCTCTCGCTGTCTCTCTCTTTGGTTCTGTTTATTGTCAGACCAAACTTTCCACTGCCATACTCTATTCTGTCTAAGAGAGCCGCCATTTCCTCCTCCGTTGCAGCAAATATGGTGGTGTCATCAGCATAGCGTAAGTTTCTTATTCGATCTCCCCCAACAAGAATTCCACCTTTTTACTGATCCAGGGAGTTCCTCATTACAGCTTCAGTTTAGGTGATAAAACGCACCCCTGCCTCACACCTCTTTATGGGTGGAAGTCTCGACTCATCATATGTTCTATTTTGACTACAGCGGTACTTTCCAAGTAAAGATTTTTTATTAAGTTGATCAAGTGATTTGGAACACCCATTTGGTTGAGTACTTCCCATAACCTATTCCAGTTGACAAAGCCGAAAGCCTTGTTGTAGTCTATAAAGCACATTACCATGGGAACATTAAATTCGCGGCATTTTTCTATCATTTGTCTAATGTTAACAATTTGATTTCGGGTGCCTCTACCCTTCACGAAACTGGCCTGTTCTCTTGCAATTTCGTTGTCCACGTAGTGCCTCAGCCGATTATTTATAATTTGTAGCAAAACTTTGCTTGTATATGATAGCAGCGAGAGTGTGCGATAGTTATTACATTTTCGATGGAGCGTTTCTTGTGCAGGGGAGTTATAATCGATGTTGTCCAGTCTTTGGGCCATATTCCAGTATTCCATATCAAATTGCATATTGTGTGTATGATATTGACTCCCTCGTCGCCTAATTCTTTAAGAATTTCCCCTGTGATTCCATCAAAACCTGTCGCCTTATTATTGTTTAGTTTCCTAATGGCTTCTTCTACTTCGCTTTGAAGTATCTCAGGTTCTTTCTCCATGTTATTGGTTTGCAGTTAATGTCGTTTCTTTGTTCGCCACAATATAACTCCTCGCAATATTCTCTCCATCTCTCCGTTATTTGCTCTCTGTCAGTTAGCAACATTCCGTTTTTATCCGCTATAGCCCATGTTTTTGGCTTAAAATCTCTCGCTATTTTTTAAATTTTTTTAAAGGGATCTCTTACTTGGTTCCTCTCTGCATGTCATTGTACTTCTTCACACTGGCCATTTAGATAGGTGTTTTTGTCTTGTCGACAGCTCCTTTGTACAAGTCTATTGAGATGTACTACTACAGATGGGAAAATTTCAAGACAACACGGACACTGTACAGATAATCCGGGACAAGACCGCTAGAACAGAGACTGCAGGAGACAGCGACGAAATTCTTCAGGTACACGACGAGGACACAAGAAATAACCAGAAACATAGGTTACATAAGAAGAATGACCATAGAGGAGATGCCATTCAGGAAAATCCACAAAATGATCCACAAGGTGATGCTATGAAAAATCCAGAACAAGGACTAGGACATTAGTCCCCCTATTTTGTTTCATACCAATGCTACGTGCTCATACTTTCGGAGACGGAAAAGTACGGCGAAAAATTTTAAAAACTTTCGGTAGTTCACGTCTTCTTACTTTGTTTCGTTTCGATTGTACGTGCCCATACTTTCGGAAACGAAAAAGTACGGCGACGTATTTAACGAATTTTGGTAGTTCACGTCCCCATACTTTGTTTCATTCCAATGCTACGTGCTCATACTTTCGGAGATGGAAAAGTACGGCGACATATTTTAAGAACTTTCGGTAGTTCATGCCCCCTTACTTTGTTTCGTTTCGATTGTATGTACCCATACTTTCGGAAACGAAAAAGTACGGCGACGTATTTAATAATTTTTGGTAATTCACGTCCCCCTACTTTGGTATGGAAACTTAAAATTGGAATGAAACAAAGTAGGGGGACGTGAACTACCAAAAATCGTTAAATACGTCACCGTACTTTTTCGTTTCCGAAAGTTCCTAAAATATGTCGCCGTACTTTTCCGTCTCTGAAAGTATGAGCACGTAGTATCGGAATGAAACAAAGTAGGAGGACGTGAACTATCAAAAAAATCGTTAAATACGTCGCGTCGCCGTACTTTTTCGTTTCCGAAAGTATGGGCACGTGCAATCGAAACGAAACAAAGTAGGGGGACGTGAACTATCGAAAGTTCTTAAAAAATGTCGCCGTACTTTTCCGTCTCCGAAAGTATGAGCACGTGGCATTGGAATGAAACAAAGTAGGAGGACGTGAACTACCAAAAATCGTTAAAAACGTCGCCGTACTTTTTCGTTTCCGAAAGTATGGGCACGTACAATCGAAACGAAACAAAGTAAGAAGACGTGAACTACCGAAAGTTCTTAAAAAATGTCTCCGTACTTTTCCGTCTCCGAAAGTATGAGCACGTGGCATTGGAATGAAACAAAGTAGGAGGACGTGAACTATCAAAAATCGTTAAATACGTCGCCGTACTTTTTCGTTTCCGAAAGTATGGGCATGTACGATCGAAACGAAACAAAGTAGGCGCCCTGTCAAGTAGTACAATGTATGATCCTAATTAAGGAGTAAAGTTTAAGCACTAGCAGACAACTAAACCAAAAGGAAACAGAGCAAAGTATAGCCTAAAACTCCAAAGTACAGGCGGGAGAGTAGATCTACTCAAGAGGGTATTTCAAACTTTTCCGGCGCAACCACGCTGTCTGCTCCAATGGAGGTCTTACCGACGTGCTGACTTTTCAAACCTACCTATCGCGACGTTGATACATATGATGAAGATAATCACCCATGAAGACTTTAGGGCAAGATGGAACGAAATAACTAACTGCCGACTGGCCAGGGAGCTACTAAGCTATCCCAATGAGTCTGCAGCAAAGGCATACCTTGGTATGTCAAGGAAGAACCTACGATTCATGGCGGGGATTCTGCCAGGTAAGAAAACAGCTCTACGCAATGAGATTATGTGAGATACCTCTATGCAGAGGCTGTGAACAGGTGGACGAAAAATAGAGCATCTGCTCTGCGATTGTGACGCTGTTTTGAAACTAAGGGGATCGATTTTGAGAGAATGATAGCCAACCATGGCTCTTCTCGGAACGGCATCCTCGGGCAACATCGCCGCCTTTTTTACAACTCTAGGCTGGGCGATCGCCTATACGGATTAGTCGAATTTACCGGTTTTGTACATTAAGAAGATGATAGCAGATGGATATATCTATCTAGCCTAAATAGAAAAAAATCGTCGAGTTCTCAGCGTAAGCGATTCTGCCGAATTCTTAAACAAGCGTTCATAATGTGATACAATTTTAGAGTAGACTTAAAAATTAAGAAAATCGTTCAATTCGCAACAATGTTCAGCCGTTGCTCTTCAAATCAGGTGGTTAGAACAGTGAATGCCAAACTGGAATGAGACCATATAGTATATCTCGCAAAAAAATCGTGTTCACCCTCATCAGACCAAAAATCGGCGCCAAATTCGGAATTTTAAGGAAAGCAAGCTCCGTAATTGGTCCAGCGATCCTCCGGGGGTACACATTAAATTAGCAGAACCAGCTGACGTGCTGGAAAATTAATACGTGAATGTAAATTACGTCTGGCTGGCCGATTATTTCTGCTTTTCAAGCTCAAACACGGCCGAATTAGCTGTTGCAGGAACGCGGAGTCCGTAAAATGGGAATTAAATTTAAAATGGTATTGTTTCCGTTAATGTATAGAGGTGCTCGTTTAATTAGGGGGCGCCCTAATTTGTTCGTCGTTAGAAAAATCATAAATTTTGTGAAGTCTAAGTCTAACACTGAAGAAAGGGTTGCATAACTATTGCAAAAATTTGAAGATTAGGCATGTGCAAATAATATTTAATAAAATTGGTTAGTAATTAGTGGGTCTCTCTGGTGCCACACCGAATTAGCAACAGCAGTCGACACGCCGGCATATTAATAACCAAATGTAAATTAGCGCTGCTGCCTTTCCGATTATTTCTGCTTTTGAAGCTCAAACGCAAACTGAGTTTGCTGACTCTGTTACGGACTCCGACCTGGGAATTAAACGGTATTGATTTAGGGCCGTTCTAATTAACTTGTTGGCCTGATGTTTGCCGCGGTGTTTTTTAAAATTAACAAATTAGGTTTAGAGACTAATTAATTTAATTGAGACTCTATTTTGTATTACGATTTGGCATATGTTTTTATACTGTCACATATGTCGCTCCTACCACTTGCCTATGGAACTGACTTGCCTATGGAACTGACTGCGATCTTTCAGGAGACGTAGCTCAGATAGGTAATTGGGAGAGATGAATAGAAACACTCGGTGTAAAAAGATTGTCATTTATTAATCCCAGGTTAAGTATAAGGTGGTGAGTATTACCAGAATATCCAGGAATGCATATCTCGTAAGTCCCAAGGGTTACGAAATGTAGTAACAGCGAATAACAAAAAGAAAGCTTGCTTGAAGGGCGTTATGAACCAATCAATCTGAATAATTTTTTATCAAGGTAGTTTACTTTTAATTATGTTAATTTACTTTAATCAGCACTTCGCCTATGGCGGCGTTAAGAGTTTCACTTTTCAAGAGTAGCTGCCTGTCAGAGGGGCTTTTCCCTTTCGGTAATTCGCACTGACAGTTTTTCGTTAAAGAGATGGCAGTTGCCTGTCAGAGGAGCTTTTCCCTTTCGGTAATTCGCACTGGAGACCAAAGTCTGCGGTATGGACTAAACTCTGTCCTCTAATTCGAGTATTTTGTTGAATTGTCAATAAGGTTAATCATAACAGTTTATATTTTAACTAATAACAATGTATAATTGCAGTTCAAGATTAAGTTCAAACTTTCCACTGTGATTTTATCTTAATGGGCATGCTAGTTGACACATGCCCTCCCTTGAGAAAACGACGGTCCCCGGAGTTTATTACCAGATATGCTATTCCCTTACTACCTATATATGTTTTTTACATTTTGCACTCAACCTTATATTAACACTTTTTCACTGTCACAATCAGTCCGTACAGGTCCCTGCTCGAACCGGGACTTTCTGGCTGGTTGCATCAGTTTGTCCATTCGCTTTACTTGTTGTCCACTTTGCATCTTGGTTCAGTTTTGTCCACCTGGTACCATTCCTTGGGTGTCATCTCTAGGTCAACATTGAATAGCGCTCCAAGTACATGCAAAAAATACAAACAGAATATTGTAAACAATATTGACACGTACCTCTTAACCTAATGCTTATAATATCGCTTATTAAGAATTCCCCCTATATTATCCTTAAAACTTTCATTAGTGACTTAAAAATATACTAATTTTTCATCCTCTGAAAATATTATCTTATGATTGAAAAATTAAGATTGCAACCTATAGTTTATATCGGATAATTATATGGTTAATTCGTAGAATTACAAATTTGAGAAATATTATTTTATATCTTAGTTGGTACACTGAGTACATGACATCAAAAATGGATTATTGTTATGTTATCGGTATTATTAAAATAATTGTGAAGTAATTAATGCTTGCATTTTTCCTGGTCTGGTTTATATCTCTAAATTAAGACTTACCTGATACGTTATCAAGCCGACAGAAAATTCATCCAGGATCCAGGTGTTCGTCAAATCACTGTAGCGTCAAGGTCGAGAAGACACACTTCGTGAGCGTTGCGGCTTGGATCAGACAACAAGACACGCAGTTAACTTGCTTACTTGGTTACTCAGAAATCACGTGTTGTCGGAGGAGTCTCTGTATGCAGTCTGGAAACCCAGGAAGGAAACCGGAAAATGGGAAACAAAAATCCAAAAATGGAAGGCCCATAAAAAGGAAGGGCACGTAAAATCCAAAAACCTATGAAACAAATAGGGCAAATTAGAACGGTGATCAAGCCAAAATATGAAGGAAACAGATACGGAACCTCAACAAATAACAGATCAAAACAATAACTGTACCAAAATTACTCAAACAACATACCTTTAGATGTTAAACAGGGTTCAAGCGTGTGGCAGCTCTCGAAAGTCAAATCCCAAAACGTGGGTGCAGGTATTCGAATCTACAAATCTTCCTTCATCTACTTCGTTGAATAATCACCTAACTAGGGCAGTGTATATTTCACACTAAATATGAGTATCTTCTGGTTTCTTCAAGATCACATAAAGACTAAATTGGCTTGTTCCGAAAATGACGAGGCTAGCAGAATCATCATGGGCATTTAAAGATCCTTTACACAAATAATGCACTATGTAAAAATCGACCTCTCCTATTGGTCGATCCATCTCGTATTACGAGATGTCTGCGTGATGCAATCGATTTCTATCAAGAGCTCTTGTGGTGTAGAGGTTTAGATCGTTGGGTCTCACCTGGAAAACGCGGGTTCGAACCCCGTTGCTTTTTTAATTTTTTTTTTAAAGATTATGTTTCTAAACAGCTTTTTTTCTTGATTTTGGGTATGTCTTGGGTTAGATTGGGTTAGCACCTGGTTAGTTTCCTTTTCTTGAGCCCCCGTAGCGAGCGAAGCGAGCGGAGGGCCATGCGGATCGACCAATGGGAAAGGCCGATTTTTATATAGTGCACTATTTGTGTAAAGGATCTTATAATGCTCATCATCGCGCCGCGCCGGCCCAACATGTTATGTTGCCAACAGCGTCCCTATTTGTGACAAAGTTCTAGAAAGTTATGATGTCATACTACCGGATTCGCCAAATCAAACGATGAAGTTACTTACTATTAAAATGATTTGAATCAGTAAGAATCTTGTTAGAACCTACTTTTAAATGCTTAGTGGGAATATATGACCCACGCGTTATGCGGCAGGCTAAAATTACAATCAACACACGCCACTAATAGCATTATGCCAAATAAGGCATTAACTTGGCAACCGTTTATGTTATTGTTATCCTTGCAATTATGCTTTCAAAATAAAAATAATAATTTTTACCGAAATATTGAATCATTACCAGTTTATCTTACAGCTATGTAGGTGAAACAATATGTTTTATATACTTTAGCTCATAATTAACTCATCAGCATTTTTCAATGAAGCCACCGCGGTCGTGTCGCCGCATCGCCGGGTCCATGTTTGAATTTCACAGGTCTGTTGCATTGCTGTGACTGACCGTGCTCGTCCGCTTGCTTGCTACTATTGAAAATACAACATTAATTAGTACGATGGCCTGGTTTATTGTTGACTGTTTATGATCATATAACATCGAATTTTTTGATCCCAATAAATGATGTCGTTGTTGTTTTAGAACAATATTAATTACAACAGGTATTTAAGAAATAAGTGAATTATTTGCATTGTTAATTAACTTTAATACTGATTTGATTTGACTTTTGTTATTTTTAATTATTATTATCCCTCCCAGAGTATGCGCATTTTCTAAGAAGGATAATGATTGATTTTCGGTGTAACTTAAGCTGCTTAGTAGGCACCGATTTTGAATGGTTCTGTTTTATATCTTTATGTTGGCTTATTCCTATATTTATATTTAATTAATCTAAGTTTTCGTCTTTATTCTGTTATTTCTATGTGTCTATACTTTAAGAGTACTTATTTTATTTCTTTATCTTATCTATGTTTTATTATTCTTAGCTATGATGGCTTTTTGTTAATCTTTTATAGTACATATTTTATCTACCTCTATGTACTGTATCTATCTCTATGTATTTTATCGATTGATATAGATGTTTTTTCTCTAATTTTTCCTTTCTTAATTTGTTGTGATTTTTCTCCATATGATACTTATCACTGGCTTCATGTGCTATGCTACTTTTAATTTCATTTCCTTTATTTTTATTACTACTTTAGTTTACTATATCCTCATATACTGTCTACTTTTCCTTATAACTTTATATATGCCCATCTATGGCTTCTAATTTCATCTCCTAGGTCCTCATGTTGCCCAAGTGTCTGACTTATGATCTTCCCTATTAGGTACTTATCTGCGACAGTTGGCTACAACATACCCTATACGATCTGTGTATAATTTCGCTTTCTAGTTGCTGCTTTATTTTAGTTCAATATTATAACTAAACTTTTCTAGTTTCAGTTTTCCTTATATCAACCTTCTGTATAATCTATTCGGATGCCTACATTTATCTCTGTTTTCTCTATTTTCTTATCTAAATACCTCTAATATTTTGCTCTTTGCTTTATTTTCTACTCTAAGTATATACAATATCTATGTACTCTATTTTCCATTCTAACATCTATGTACTCTATTTTCTACTTTAAGTACATATAGTTTCCATTTTAAATGTATCTTATATTTTTCTATATGCCCTATGCCACTTTTTCTCACTACTAAGTGTCTTATTATGATTTTCCCTAATATCTAAGGTATTTATCATTGACACCTGGCTTTGTAGATACTTTGCGCACTGTCATTATTTTTTCCCTAAAATCGCTAGCAGTCTTCCTTCGAAGTCCTCGTCTTCTTTTTTGTTGATACTTTCATTACTCTCAATTTTATTACTGTTTTTTTGCCCCTTATCTTTCTCATGTTTTTCTTTTTCTGCCTCTTGTATAACTAACTGTAGACCCGTATCTTCTGTATCCTCTGTACTATCGTCCTCTCTGCCCAGTGAATCCTCTTCTTAGTTACTTAGTTTCTGCTTTCTCCTTAGTTTTTGGTTTCTTTGTATTTGCTTAGTTTTTGGTTACTTCTTACTTAGTTTTTTATTTCATTGCATTTACTTAGTTTCTGGTTACTTTTTACTTACTTTTTATATATTTTTTTTGTATTTACTTAGTTTCTGTTACAGTAATAACTTAGATAATAGTATTGTATGACTTCTCTATGTTTGGTGATATCCATCTTTAATACTAGTTTGATATTTCCTCGTATATTGTCTATTTATATATACTTTTTATGAAACTTTAATTTAATCTCTTAGTTCCTCGTATATTTTGCTTTCCAAGTGTCTGACTTGTGATTTTCCCTGTAGGACAGTTGGGTTCAAAATTCTTCATTCATATACTCATTTCTTAATTTCGCCTTTATTTCCCACTTCTTAAAAACTTCTCATTTCTTCTTCTTTATTCTCTATTTGCTTCTTGCTCTGCCTAACTATTATTGTCTCTATTATCCAAGGTATTTTTCATTGTTGCGCGTGTTTAAAATTTTAATTTCACGCAACTTTTTTCACCAAAAATTGTAAGTGGTTGTTCTTCTAACTCTACGCCCCTTTTTTTGTCCATAATGGCACTAATCTTAATTTTTTGTTGATTATTCTCTTTCTTATATATTGCCATTGCGTCTTTTGCCCCTCGCATAATTAACTGAAATTTTGATAGAAATAAAGTCCTGTTGCACAGACCCATCACACAAAGAGGTATTCAACATCTGATTTTGACTCTAGAGTCCTTGGGCTGGTCCTTTTCAGGATCACAAATTGCCGTTGACAGTAAAGCTACAAATTTTATGAATTTAATAACTAAAGCCATGGAAACATCATTCCCTTTCAAAAAAAGAACTATAACCGAGAATAAGAGTGTTTCATGGTTTAATAATGACCTAAGACAAATGCGTGAAACCTTAAATTTTCTCCATTCATTGTATTTACAGTCTAGATCTACGGAACTTGCAGAACAATTTAAAATTTTCAGATGTAGGTATAGAGAGCAAATCAGAGACACCAAAAGGCAGGCAACCTCAAACTTTATTTTACAGGCTGACAATCAGGCAAGAGCAGCTTAGCAGGTGGTAAATCAACACAGAAAGTCAGGTACAAAAAGTGCTACCCCGCCAGGCATTACTGCTTCAGATTTCAATGACTTTTGCTTGAGTATTGCTGAAAAGACAATCAGGGGAATCCCAGTCTACAGAGAGGGCCCAGAGGTGTTTCTATTGCAGTCTAATAGGCCTGGGTGTTGCTTTTCTTTTGGGGAAGTTACTTATATCCAAGTCCGTGACACTGTGAAGTCCCTAAAAGGTAAGCATTCCCTGAACATATATGGATTAAATGTACCACTCCTAAAACAAATTGTAGAGTATCTCATCTATCCATTGACAAAACTTTTTAACTTGTACATAAAGGAAGGAACATACCCAACCTGTTTCAAAATTCAAAAGGTTATACCCATCTGGAAAAAAGGTGATAAAAATGATGTAAATAACTATAGGCCACTTTCTCTGTTTCCAATTATCTCAAAAATTTTCGAAAAATTGCTAAAGGAACAACTCTATAATTATTTTGAAGAGAACAATATTCTAAAAAACTTTCAGTTTGGTTTGAGAAATAACCAATCCACCACAGGCGCAATATTGGAACTACTGGAGCATGTAGTCGAGGGCTTTGAGATGGGGGCCCATGTGGGAGCAACTTTCTGTGACCTCTTAAAGACCTTCGACTGCATATCCCATGAGTTTCTCCTTCAAAAACTCCAATTTTATGGGTTGGATCACAAAAGCCTTTCACTGCTCCGTACATATTTGATGGGACGTACTCAAAAGACTTATGTGGATGGAATCTGGTCTGAAGAGGGCCAAATCAATCACGGAGTACCACAGGGGTCTGTCCTGGGGCCGCTTCTTTTCATCATTTATACCAATGATATTTCGCAGTCAGTGTACTGCAAAGTTGTCTTACTTGCTGATGACACTACTGCTCTCTGCAGAAGTAGTAGCTTACTCGATTTGGAAGGAATGATGGTTGGGGGCGGTTTTGGGCATGGAGCACTGGTTTGCCGTAAACAAGTTGAAACTTAATGTGGACAAGACCGAAGAAATGTTTTTCTCTTTAAGGAACACTGAAGGGGCTGGTGTCATGGTAACTGACTCAGTTAAATTCCTAGGGATTCATCTGGATCATGCTTTAACCTTTGAAAAACACTTTGATCCCGTGGCAAGTAAGGTAGCTAAATCAATTTATCTTCTTAAAAGCCTCACGAAGATTATTGATAAAGGGGTTTTGCTGATGGTTTTCCATTCTCTAATACAGTCTAGCTGTAACTACGGTCTTCTGCCACGGGGTCATGCTCCTCTGGCTGTAAGAAATTTTAAATTGCAGAGACGAGCTTTAAGGGTTGTAGAGGGTCTCGGGTAAAGGGAAGATGTTAAGGAGTCTTTTAGGCACTTACAAGTGCTTACCTTGCCATCACGATAAATTTTTGAATGCCTTGACCCATGGCTTGGTCCATTGGTCCATTCTATGCATGTACTGATTTTTCTGACTCTTCTTATGGTCCACCTGTCTTGAAGATGTAGTTTTCTTCTCTGGTCTCCGTGCCGCTGTGTGATGTTTGGTCTTCCTGGTACTTTTCTGGATTGTGGATCTTCACTGGATAGTTTAATTAAGATTTGTTGGCCAAGTAAAAAAGTCTAGTTCAGATTGATTCAGATGACCGAAGAATATTGTAGCTATTGGAGCAGTTCATGGATAGTCACGCCCCCAAACCACGAACGTTGATGATGTCTTCACAATTCTTGGCATCTCCACCTCAGAGTAGGCGTTAAAATGGAGATTTAATAAACGATAGCAAAGACAAATGAAGAGAATTCAGAAATACTAACAATATGTCTTAGATCGGGGACGTAACCAGGATTAATTTTTTTAGTTATGGTGCTTTAACGACTTGACTTTTCTGTTATTTAAAAGCGTCTTGAAAACATACAAATTCTTAACTTCATTATAAGTATTTCTTTTGTCTTGCGACGTTAATCCGACTGATGGCATTTCGGTCCGTCACCGGCTCTGTTTATCTGGCGTCAAATTTAAATTACCTGGGATTATATTTAAATTGGAAAGAGATATTATCCGGGATCCAGAATTCCATGTTTAAGCAATTTCCTTTTGAATATTAATAGAATTTAGCGGCGTTTCGATGTGCCTTTTCGCTTTTCGGCCGGAGCGGTGCTTTTTAGAAAAATATATTGATAAACGAAACGTAATGACAATATGTCATTAATTTCACGGTACTATTCGCTTCCGTATTTTATTATACGGGTAATAACTGTATACGCGCATATTTTATCAAATCTAAATATCTTGGTACGATGATGAAAGTACGACACAATAGATAATTAAGACTTGCAGCCGCCAATAATAGAATTATAATTTAGATGTTTATCGTGGAGAACAGCGGAATGACCTTTTAAAAAATATCATTAGTTTCACATACGTTTTAATAATGTATTCCATTGTTCGGTCAACCGTGAAAGATGTCTAATGAACGCGAACTATCTCTAGGCGCTCGTCGTTAATTAATTCATATTTCCCGCTATTTTTTCATTTCTGTATTTTAAGTAGAAAGTGTACGATGCGCTCGGTGCGCCGAGCTGATGCTGATGGGGTGGTGTGCGCAGTAAAAAAAAATAATCGTTAATCAGTCAGTTCCTCAAAACTTTTTGTTCCAAAATCGCCTCCAGTAAGGTAAGGTATTTTTGATAAGCTCAAAGCCCTAAAAGCACATAACAAACAGCTTATTATGTTATAGTAAGCTGTGCTAAAAGTCTGGTGTTTCATAGGCAACAGTAAGTCAGTCAAGGACCACTTTAATCGCCACAATACTTGTCTAAGTTTGTCCATTTAACCAACAGAGTAAATACAAACCTAAACCATGGACTAGCCGCGTGATCGTTCGAGTCTGTAATATTGGACAGGACCGTATTTTGACCCACGTCGCTGTAATTAAGTATGCATATCATAAAAAAAAATTCAAAAATATTTTTTCAAAATTTTAAACTTTGACGTGAATACTCTAGGAAGGGGGTTTTGGGTTCTACGAGTTCGACTTTTGCATCTGATTTTTTAGATGCAAAAGTAAAAGTACGATTTTTCTGTATCGAAATATTTCGAAAAAAGGGAAATTTTTTTAAAAACTATTTATTTTATCCTCCTTTATATAGTTATATAGCCCAACACGGGGCTTGTCCAGACGATGGAGCATTATTGGTTCGAGTGACAGCTGGTGAATGTCTTTCCTCAGGTAGGTGCATCAGGGTATCGATAACATCATAGATAGTCAGGTTCTAGTGGGTGAAAAGCCCACACACTTTCCTCTGATGTGTCCCGAAAGGACGAACTATCTGTGGTAGGATTTTCAGGGGTCTCACTCTTGTCGTGGTGTTTTCATCGTGGACATGGAGCATTGAGCTTGATGTGATTCAAGACATGTCTCCAACCAGGAATTGGGATATTTCTGACATTGCTCTGGGTGTAGTGTGAACCATTACATTGCATATATATATATATATAGGTGTTTTTTTTACATATTCCCACAATACCTACATTTTATATTGTCATTGTTACCCCAGCCATGCTGAAAATATTCTTCAGTGGAATAAAAAGTTTGGCCGTTTTGCGCCACATTTCTTGTATGGCTGCAATTCTCTAAGCGGTACAGGCTGCGCATTATATACTTTAATGGCCATAAAATGGGGACCCTTCTCCATCAAAGTGGTAAATGTCTAGGAATACACAAATTGTTTCCACCTCGTGTTGCAATATTAGTAGAACTGACAGACTTATTGGACTGAAACATGCTACGATTTTTGTAGACAAAGCAACAGAGACTGTAAATGTAGCAGGAGAAGACAGTCATCACTCCTAATTTATCAAATAATGGTGCACAATATTCTAAATAAGGAACACCACAAATTGATCTTATGACCCTCTTCTGTAAGGTAAAGACCCGGTTTAGTGTCTGGTTGTGTGCACGCCAAAGTGTGATGCCATAAGATAATCGTGAGTGAATGTATGCGTAGTAGAATGACATTATAGAATGATGAATGACTTTATTTTTTAGATTGAAAATTGCATAGTTGGCTGAAGCAATTTTATTGCATATATATTCTCCATGCTCACTCCAATTAAGGTTTTCATGAACCACAACACCCACAAACTTGGTACTTTCAACTTGTTCAATAGATTTGCCTTCGACATTAATTGAGAGTCGGTTGTTATTAGCTCTATTTTGAAAATGTAAAAAAGTTGTTTTTTCACCATTGAGGAGGAGCAAATTATTTTCACACCACTCCTGCATCCTTTTAGCAGATTTGCGACTTCCAGAGACAATTCCTCACTCCTGTGAGATACAACAACAGATGTGTCGTCAGCAAATTATACAATTTAAGCATCTGCACTACCTATCACATTTCCCAGGTCATTGCAGAATATTATAAATAAAAGAGGCGACAGCAGCGATCCCTGCGGAGCTCCCAAGGGGGCTGCAACCAAATCTGACTCAAAGGTAAAGTTGACAATGTTATCCCTTTCACCCTTGACTTGGACTCCTTGTGAACGTTCCTCCAAAATGGATTCCACCCATTGCAAACTGATCCCCCGAATACCCACCCTTTCAAGCTTTCTGAGCAGAACCTTATGACGCATCAAGTTAAAAGCCTTACTGAGATTGAAGTATATTCGTAGAACAGTCTTTCCAGAGTTTAATGCGTTAAGTATGGATGTTATGTGATCGAACAGTGCATTTCAGTGGATTTACCACGTAAACACATGTTGTGTATTACTAAAAACGGATTTGATAAGTAAAAAAGAGAGGAGTCTATCATAGATGGAACTTTCTATTATTTTTGAAAAAGCAGATGGAACGATAACAGGTCTGTAATTTCCAACATCCCCTTTGCTCCCTTTCTTATGTATGGGGATAACTACAATTTTTAACATGGATGGAAATTTACCCTCCACAAAGGAATTATTTACAATGCAAGATAGTGGTTTGCAGATCACATGAGCAACCCTCTTTAGTAGGTTACAATGCATCTCATCGAGACCAGCAGAAGCTTTCGAGCAAGTCCTGTTTATGTTCTCTAAAATTTCGCATTCATCCACAGGTCTTAAGAAAAGAAACTTTTCACAGCCCTCCCCGGGCCCACATGAGATCTCCACTGCCGTCCTCGCTGGGTTAACTACAGGCCATTCACTGAAATAGAAATTAAACAAATTGCACACCCTTTCAGCATCAGTGATTGTTTCGTCTCCAATATCCAGTACCAGAGATTGGGTTTGGTTGGATTTACCTGTTATCTTTTTCAATATGCCCCTAACACATTTACCGACATTGTCCGCTTTGTTTATTTGATCATCATAATAATTTCGTTTACGTTCTTCAAATGCCTTTTTATATTCATGTAGTTTATCTTTATAAAGTTTATGTATATGATCCCCCTTAGTACTCCCTGATCAATCCATATTTTTTTATTAGGCTTTGGACAGTTCTTTTAATTTTTTTTTGGAAATGCTTGATTGAAATAAGATAAAAAAAACTGTTAAAAAACGAATTAGTATTATATCCTTATATAATCATCCCATTCTTCACGTTCCAGTAAAGAATAGAAGTAATATTCATTTTCTTTTGGTAAGCATCTCTGTATTTTAGAAGATGCACTTTTAACGAGACTTACTTAGGAAGTATTAATATGCATGCATAGTTCTATCCCTTGATGATCTGACATACCCGTTTCAAATATTTTGGTAGACAGTTTACAGTCAAAATTAATTAAGATATTATCAATCACTGATGCTTTAGTCGAGCAATATCTAGTTGGGTCAACAATCAAAGGCCTAAAATTATGATGAGAAAACATCAATCAAGTTTTTTTTTTGTGTACAGAGTTATCCACAAGATTAACATATAGATCACCACTCACTATTACCTTATTAGAAATATTCACGAGTTTCTGTAAAAGACATTCAACTTTCAGCAGAAACATGGAAAAATCGGCTTGTGGGCCGCGATAGAGACTTACAATAACATATTTTGCATTGTTTGCTATAAAACTACTTACACAATGTTCGATAGTCTGGTCTATGTTGTCAACTGAGCTGGCTAATGGTGTCATAGAGAAAGAAGTGACATTGAGCAGTAAGGTTCCTCCTCCCTTTAGAGAATTACGACAATAATCCGAACACTTTTGAAAGTTACCCAAGTTGAATACCTCCAATTCTGCCTTATTCATCCAGTGCTCACACAATGACACTATATGATATTGGTTTTTGTTGATAAGTTGCTCAAGTTCCAGACCATTTAGACGTGCACTACGAATATTAAGTTGAAAGATCCTAATACAGCCTTCTGTAGCTCCCTGATTCGTATCTGGGAGGGTACCTATTTTTGTTGGAGAGTGAATTGTATCCTCTGTTGCAGCTGAATGCTGACTGATGAAAAAAATAATTGTCCACTTCAATCCCTCGTGGCCAGAAAGAGGAGTTCAACAATTCATCCCTCAATTCAGTATCCACAGCAAGCCTAAATGAGTTAAACGATTTCTGTTGATTTTGCTCGCACACAAAGTCATGAGTGAGGTATCTATCTGATAGAAATTTACATAAATTTTCCTTTGTGTAGGTTGGTCGATATTTAGATACAAACAAGCAGCATTTTTGCTTTGTTGCTACCACATCTGCATCCTTTTTACTAGTCCCCACCATTTCCTGACTGCTTTGTTCTCTGTTTATAGAAGTTAAGTTTTGAATTCAATTCATTCTATTAACCTGATTCGCTTCTTCCACTGCTGCAGATACTTGCTGTATGGAGATCATGTGGCTGTTCTCCTTTGAACTGGTGATGTTTCCTCCGCCCGTTTGGATTGTCGTTTTATTTCGCGTTGCAATACTTGGTTTCGCGGTGGGTTCAGAGCGATGGACCTTCAGCTTCAGGGGATCATCATGGCGGTCGCTGGTTGCTCGCTGCTGTAATTGGTCATTATATGCGCTCTCCTTTCCTTTCCTGGTTTGTTGCTGTCGTTTGTTGCTTAGAACTCAATGCAGTAGACGCATCTGGTGCAGGACATATGAACATATTGTCGCTTTTTTGTTTAGAAAGTAATTTGTCAACAGAGTTTGAGAATTTCCATTCTGCTGAGTTGTCGGGCTAGATTGATGTTCAGCTACTTTTTTTTTCTGCCCAATGGCATCTACTTTGCGATTTAGACTTTCTAGACTTATATTTATCGGAGACAAATGTGACTTTACTATCTTTTCTATGGATTTCTCTATGACTTCTGATATTATCACCTCTGGTGAAAAGGGATCTCTTTTAGTTTTTTCTGAATATTGTGGTGATAAACCACAATGTTCCTTACAGGCTGTTTGCAGCTCGTTAATCTTTATATTAAGCAGTTTGATGTCACACTCATACTTTTCATTTTCCCTCTCTAATGTTGAAATTGAGACTATCATGCTTTTGTTAAGTGATGTTAATTCGATTATAGCATTCAACAGCTTCTCTTTTATTTTTTCTGCAGCCTGACTTTCCATTATAAGTTTGTCATTGCTTAGTTCTAGTTCCTTTTTATTATGTTCAAAGTTCTTGATCCCGCCATTTAGTTTATTCAGCTGGGATGTGAATTTTTCTTCTGCTTCTGTGACATTCTCCTCAAATACTTGGCTACTTCTCTGAATTCTAACAATGTGATTATCTTTATCTCATACGTGGTGTATGATCTTTTTCATTTTAAATACTTGGAGGGGTTTTTGAGTGCGCTGAGTTTGATTTATGCATCTAAAAAATCGCACGATTTTTCTTTACCGAAATATTTCGAAAAAAAGGGCATTTTTTTCAATATTTTTTTACCATCCTGTATATCATTTGGAAAATTTTATTTGTATGTTAGTAACATGTAAATGCTTTCTCGATAACGGACAAATCACAAATAATTGAACAAATATGACTTAGCTCGTCGCGATTTATGGATCGCAGTAGGACTCGTGAGCGTCTCGTTTGGACGCTCGTGGCTTTTGGCTCGTCTCGCACTCGTCTCGCGCACGTCTCGGGCTCGTCTCGCCGAGTCTGTACGCACCTTAAGCCAATAAGAATCATTCTATCCACCTGCTAGTCGGTGAACACCTTTTTTTATTTTTTTTTTTAGGAGGTTTAGGAAATCTACTATACAGACACCCCAGGCATTGGTGTCTGGCGCCTGGGGTAGTGTGGGGTTGGAGTCTCCTTAGAGCGCATACCCACTAAAACCCTTTCCTCCTCCAGTTTCCAGCCACAAACCTTTCTTGGACCCGTCTTTTCAAACATCACCTCAAAAAAAGTGCCGGTTAGTTTGGGTTATCTACCTTCGCGTCCTGCTTGGACTTCTCTTTCCTTCTTTTCCTTTGAAATGACGTAGCATATGTAAAGTATTTATTTTATTCCAGATTTCCTCGCTTTCTAGCATTTTTCTGACAATATTATTTGCTGTTAATACCTCCCCTATGTCCAAGTAAAGGCTCTGTCTTTTTAGATTCCAACTAGGGCATTCAAAGATTGTGTGTTCGTGTTCCGGTCCATCAACATTAGCTCCACACCATAGACAGCTCGCATCTTCTCGTTTCCTAATTTTATGGGTGTAAGTACCAAACGAACCGTGGCCAGTAAGGAATTGCGTCAGCTGATACGAGGTTTTGCCCAATTTTCTGTTGTACCAGGGATGTATCTCTGGAATTATTTGTCTGGTCCAGTTGTCAGGACCACTTGTCCATTCCTGCTGCCATGCCTCTAGGGTTTGCTCGCGTTCCATTTTTTTTTCATAGTAGGTAGCTCCTTCAAGTTCAAAAATCCTTTTCCTCTCCTCAGCCAGCAAATGCACAGGTATGAGGTTTGACGTTTGCTGACCCGTGCAGTATGCCAAGCAGACTCTCAGGGCAATGTTTCTCTGCGTTGAACTCAAACGTCTTCTGTTGACACCTAAGTGAACCCTTGAAGACCAAGCCGGAGCTCCGTACCTGTACTGTGACATACCATTGCCAAAATTCTTCGCTTAGGCGCTGAGGGTCCGCCAATGTTAAGTAGGAGACACTTTAGAGACTTGATTGACTTTTCTGCCTTTAAGCATACTTCTTTGATGTGTCCTGACATGTTTAGCCTTCTATCTAGATGAAAACCAAGATATTTGACGGACCTTTGTGCTGGTATTTCCCGATTCTGTATCAGAAACTTTATTTCTTCGGTTCTTCTCTTGAAACTAAGCAAGATCGCTTCAGTTTTCTCTGGGGCAATCTAAAGTTTATGGTCTTCCATCCAGGTTGAGATAAGGCTAAGGGTGTAGTTTGCCTTAGCGACCATGCCGCCCGGTGTCTCTGAAGCTATGAGAACGGCCAAATCATCCGCATAACATATTATATATACACCGCCCGGCATAGGCAGCCTCATCACATCATCGTACAGGAGATTCCACAGGGACGGGCCGAGCACCGAGCCCTGAGGGACTCCCCCATAGACAGCATACTCAGCGTCTCTTTCCAAAATGATAATCCTGTCAGCCATATAATTATGTAGGATGTTCCGAAGGTAAACACTGATTTCAGCCTTACGTAGTTTTTCCATGATTACGGCCCAGGATGCCGTATTAAATGCATTTTTTACGTCCAGAAGTATCAGAGCGCAATGTTGACCTTTTTGAGCTGAAACCAGGTCTTGGATAGCCTTAAAAGCATGCGTCGTCGACCGGCCTTTACAGAAACCATATTGGTTTTAGTGGAATCCGTTTTCTTTCTCCTGCAGCTCTCTTAGCAATCTTGTGTTTATTAGTCTTTCGTAAACTTTGCCGAGCTCATCTATTAAACAGATTGGTCGATACTTAGTAGGATCATCTGGATTTTTTTTTTGTTTCTTAATTAGGGTTAATTTTGTTTTCTTCCATTCCTGCGGGAAGCTCATGGATAATAGAGTGGGGTTATAGTACTTTCTAAAAAAAAAGCGATATTTGTTTGGATCACACTTTTGACAACTACTGATGATATATTGTCGGGACCAGGTGCCTTTTTAGGTTTAATTTTAAGACAGGCTTCAGTGACTTCTTCTATAGTAAACATATCGCATTCTCCCATAACAGTCGCTTCCCTGCCTGGATAAGTTTCATTTGGTTTTTGGTAAGTAAATAGCTCTTTGAAGATATTTAGTCTGTCCTCACTTGCCATTTCTATCCGTGGAGAAAAATTTTGTAATTGTGATCTGGCGATCCGATAACCTTGTCCAAAGATATCGCCCTCCAAATCATCACACAGTCCAGGCTTGCCGTTTGGACCCCTTGATTAAGCTTTTTACTTTGCTTTTACGCCTTACCCCTTGATTAAGCTTTTTACTTTGCTCTTCACGCTCGACAGGGTCTCCAGTAATCCTTTGGAATTACCGCCTCTTATGCTTGACATCAAGGATGGCAGCTTGGATCTGCTCGTTCAACCAAAAGGGCATTTGAAAGTTTTCATTACAGAGAACTCTCGGTGTACATTCATAATAAGCACTTCGCAGTAGGGCGGCTATATCGGAAACAACCATAGTAGCATTTTGGGATTTTTCCTTAAAAGCTCTAGTTAGTGACTCCTTATTGGTTTCTCCATACCTTGTTTTTCTTTTGCTGGTCGTACACTTCATATTTGCTATCTTTGTAAGAATGCTCCGTTACATAGGGGTCCTCCAGGACGGTCCATTTAACGGTTTTGAATACAATCGCTAACCATAGTAAGGTCTATGTAAGATTTATCAGCGTGACCAACGAATGTTGGTGCCAGTCCGTTATTTAGAACACTCATATCCAACGTATTGCACCATCTCAGCAACTCACAGCCTCTGCGATCGGTGACATGTCCACCCCAAATTTGGTTTTTGGATTTGAAGTCCCCTATGATTAGAAATGACATTTTCTTGGAAGATTGGCTAAGGATTAGATCTTGTATTTCTCTTAAGCAGTCTTGAAATATTTGAAAGGACCTGTTTGGTGAGATATATACAGACATGACAAAAAGCCTTTTATATTGTAAACACACATAGCAACTTCCACTAAACACATTCAGAACAGACAATGATTTATTTACATTTATGATTAGGGCATCTTTGGTAGAGTTTTTGTAACAGTTTCTATTTGTAGTATCACACTTTCTAATGTTAGGTTCGCTGATACATATAATGTCACAGCCCTTTTGCATGGTTAGCAAGGTAGCCACGTCATGCACTGGTATACTACGATTTGTGTTAATTTGTAAAACTGTGATATCCATTATCACGGTCTCCTTTGTCTCTAAAGGATCTCCAACAATCACCTCTGTCGAGGTATATGCCTTGTCGCTCCATTTCATGTTTATC
>MU185640.1:0-18817 GCA_016904865.1 Pissodes strobi | reverse complement strand
TCACTCTATCCTAAAATATACTAAACGTTCTCGCAAAATCTTGAAATTTACAAAATTTATAGCAAATTTTATGTAGATTTCGAATATCTATAGGAGAAGCTTGAATTTTGAAGCAACTTGCAGATATGTTCAATTTTCCAGATCGGTGCACCTTTCAGTCCTTACCCAAACTGATAGCTTCTATAAATTCACTCTAGCCTAAAAAATACTAAACGATCTCGCAAAAACTTGAAATTTACAAAATGTATGGCAAATTTTATGTAAATTTCGAAAATCTATAGGAGAAGCTTGAATTTTGAGGCATCTTGCAGGTATATCCAATTTTCCAGATCGGTGCACCTTTCAGTTCTTACCCAAAATGAAAGCTTCTATAAATTCACTCTAGCCTAAAAAATATTAAACAATCTCGTAAAATCTTGAAATTTACAAAATTTATAGCAAATTTTATGTAGATTTCAAATATCTTTAGGGGAAGCTTGAAACTTGAAGCATCTTGCAGATATGCCCAATTTGAGTTATAAAAAAAATTAAAACGAATTTTGTCATTAAAATTTAGGTTGTTTTTGTAAAATGCATTGAATTGAACAATAAGGACAATTTTCATCGCGATTTTTCTTGAAAATTCGGAACGACAAATACTTAGATGCAGCGTTGCCGTACTTTTCTATTATTTTCTCTAATCGCTGCCGCAGTGTTTGATTTATTCCTGCTTTTTTTATTAATTTATTTCGCCAAAACAAATAGTTGCCAAATGTCATTTATGCAATAAAGTTTTACTTTCATATCGATGATGTCCATATACCAAAGACAAATGACTGGAGAATATTTGCACTTCTAGGTAAAATCTGACAACGGCGCCCACCAAATTTTATATTCAATATTTTGAAGATTACTTAGGTCAGTCAAGCCTCTCAACAATGTTGCCGGAGCCTACCGGGTGGCTTGGTGTATCAAGAACGATTGATTGTTGATTTTATATAACTGAACAACCCCACTTTCTGGAAGCAAGTTGTCGTTAACCTGGTCTCAAAAATATTGCGCCAAAAGCCACGTTGCCACTGCGTAATTTACGAGTTTATACTACTTAAATATGCTTATTTTTGGGAAAAATTATTGTATCGGTCTAGTTGATGCGGAGTTAGCGCCACTAGCTTTTTATTTTTTAAAACAGAAAAGACGGCTTCCCTGCATATGCATCAACAATATAAATATTCTTTGGAAAAGTATCAATTTGTCTCTATCCAAATTCAGGACATCCGACAAAGCAAAACCCTTTATCTCTTTGTCGTAAAACATAAAAGCTTTTGTTGCCGCAATAAATATCCAGAAATGCTGCTCTGATATTTATTTTCGTCGTTATCACTCCATTGAAAAAACGTGGACCTAAACTTTTTTCGCCAAAGGGTCATCTCGGAGTTTGCACGTTCCTCGCATCGTGTTCCCAACTTTCTCGTCTAAATCGCAGCTTGTGTCTCGAAACTTTTTTCGATTCCCTTGTGACGGTGGACCCGTTAAATCATATTCGGACAAAGGATTTTTTTGTGTTTTTCTCCCCTTTTCCAATCATTTATCGCATGCCGCAAGGGGGGAGGGGGACTACAACGGGGTTTTATTTTAAAAGGCCATTCGGACTTTTATGAAGCCGTTAAGCTTGAATTTTAATTCGTTAATTGGTCGTCGGATTATAAGTACAATGGCAATTAATGATTTGTTTTATTATTTATATTTATTGCCTACATGTTTGCTCTTGCCGAGCTATAGCGTTGCAAATTTCAGTGTTGCCAGATTTTTTTTCGTAGTACAGTACAGTATACAAGGGTATAAGTAAGAGGATAAAAATCAACCTTGCCTTAAAACAAGAAAAATAGAAAAAGTTTTAAAAAACGCATACGACGAGGACTGAATCCGTGAAGTGACGAATTGCACAACCAAGCAGCTAAAAAGGCAAATATCATATTCTGTGATTTCAGTGATTCCCCGATGAACGCAGATACCAGAGGCACCAATATTACTAGATTTTGACTGAAGCGTTTTAGATGCATTAAAATGTACTAGATTTAGTACAATTGCAGTAGGCTGACGACACTGTCCGGGCTTCTGCAAGTAGTGTTTACACGTGAAGCCAATGACCGAGAAAATAAAGTGCGTCGTTGCCAGATCAATTAAAGATCAATGTAGATTATATCTTTAAAATGAGATGATGTTATTGAAATAAAAATTAAAATTTAAGGCTCATTAAAATTGATCTGGCAACGACAACTTTATAAGCGTTAGACGTGATTGCATCTGTCATCTCGAACTGGCAATACGATATTGTAACTAAGGATAAACTGGCAACGTCGAAGTAGATTTCACACATGCGTTACCACTGAACTGCCAAAATTGTAATACATTTTTATGATGAGTTGCCGCATCAATTGGTACAGAAGATATATATGGTGGGCTGTTGCCATATTGAAAATTCATTGTTCCTACCTTGGAGTAGGTAGATTGTGACATTCCGTTTTGGGCACTAACTATAACCTGTTGTTAGTGAATTTCTAGTACGCCCCTGGTACTATTCGAGTCTCCGCTTGTAGTTCGACATTTAAATCCGATATTTAATTCGAATTCATATCTCTCTGTCGTTCCACGCTTCGTAGGTTGCGCGATGTGAGAGTCTTGCGCGTTGTTTTCATCTTGCTAGCTCGCGACGACACCTTGGTTTCTCGATTAGATACGGGACTTTTTAGAAGCTTTCCTGTTGAGGTGTCGATTTATTTAAATCTGGTTTAATCCCAGGCTTCCTAGTAGTAGTTTATCGATAAATAACGTAGAAATTCCCGTATCGGCCATCTCAATTTGTTTTCGTTAGTTCTAGTGCTGTAGATGCGGAAATAACTCGCCAAGCGAGGATTTCGGGATTCGTTTTGTCTAGTGTTGGAAGCCACTGTGGTGATTGGCGTCTTGTGTGACGTCTTTCTGCCCTCTTGTTAGGAGGTAAGCATTATTTATCAATTGCAGATGTTTTGCGCTTCTCGTGGTCTTTATAAATTGAATTTGTGTATTATTTTGCTTTTTTTATTTATATCGGACTCGATTTAGTAGCTTAATTGATCGGCGTGACGTCATATTAATTAGGGATTAATTAAGGCTTATAGGCTTTTATATTCGGATGGCATAGTTTTTTATTTATTTGCTGGGTTTCGTGATTGATCCAATTAATCGTTTTCTTTCATATCGGACTCGATTTAGTAGCTTAATTAGTGGGCGTGACGTCATATTAATTAGAGATTAATTAAGGCTTATAGGCTTCTATATTTGAATGGAATAGTCATTATTGTTTATTCGCTGGGTCTTGCAATTGACCCAATTATTCGTTTTCATTTTATTTCCGACGAAATGTAATGTAGATTTTCGATAATTAAGTAGTTTAATTTATTTGACCTTTCTGAAGCAGATTAGACGCAGGTTAAATGCGCCATATTCGACGTCTTCTTAACGAATGGTCTTTTATAATTCCGCAAAAATATATATCTATTTTTACTATAGCATGAACTGGAATATAGGAACAAAAATGAACTGGCTGCCTAGCCGGTCGAGCTTACCATCGATAGAGTCATAAATCAAGAGTCAGAAGATATTCCAGACATTAATAAAGAAGAAATTATCTATGCCTTGACCAAAATGAAACACAATAAAGCCGCAGGAGAGGACGGAGTAGCCATAGAGGCTATAAAACTTGGAGGAGAAACATTGCTGTCAAAAATACAGATCCTTCTTAACCTGTGCCTACACCAGCAAGCCATTCCTTCTCAATGGAACGATGCGATTATGATCCTAATACACAAAAAAGGGGACAACACAAATCTTGAAAACTACAGGCCTATCAGCCTGTTAAACCACTTATACAAGTTATATACCCGAATTGTATCCACGAGACTGGAGAATAAGATGGAGCTTTATCAACCAAGAGAGCAAGCTGGTTTTCGATCTGGATATGGAACTAACGACCACCTCGAAGTTCTTAAATTACTTATAGAAAAACTATTGAGTACAACTGACCACTGGTTATACTGTTGTGTCCACGTGTGGACTACAGGTACGCTAAAATTATCCTAAACATCTGTAGGAATACAACAACTACATGAACTGAGAATTTTGATGCCTCCCACCTTTCGGCATTGGCTTAACTTCCACCCATTACTCTAACAAACCCACTCTCAAGGGAACCCCCAACCAACTTCGCTTCACCAACCTCACCACTACGGGGATCCCTATTACAGGAGCCCAATAGTGGTGCGGTAACCAGCGGGGACAGAAGCTCTTTTTTCCATCTTTATTATTATTTTTCTTTTTCAAAAACAATTACAATTAATTTCTATATTTTAACTTAGTAACAATTTTACTTAAGACTATTAATCTAATGCTAATCTTATAACTAATCTTAAAATTAATTTGTTTATGGGATTCAACCAGCCCTTTTTACAACATTTCCAGAGTCGCTTTAATACAGAACAACATTAACCAGGTCGTTTACCCCTACATTTCCTCCACTTTCAAGGCATTCTCCGCCTACTCATTGACAACCCGCAAGTGCGCTACTGATTCTTTATGTTGAACCCGCAGGCTTATGTCCCCCTCGCTCTTTCCCTTTCGTCCAAGATGCGCTCTTCCCTTATATGAAAGACGTTTTCGATGCTCACACCACACTCGCACATCCCATTTGTATCTTTCAAACGGAACCTAAGGATATAGCCTTGCATGTTCCCATGCCCCGTCACAAGTTGCATACGTTTGAACGTCAAGCTCAATCTGTCCTTCCCTACCTCCTTACAGACCGTGTAGAAAGATCTCCCATTTTGGCTGGTTTCCCATCGTCTCTGCCATTCTTGTACGATTCTTTCGTTTCTGTCCTTGCTCAGCACCTTATTCCTTCTTCATTATGCCATACGTTTTGGCTCAGTTGTCCTAGCCTTGCTTGGGCATGCGCCTCCTTTATTCCCCCTGCTGATCTACTTACCCATCCTACACGAACCAGCTTCCCCTCGGACTTCATCTCTGCCATTCTACATTGGATGTTGTTTATTGCTGCGTGTTTAGTTCTTGCCCCTTGCAGCATGGCTACTATCATTTTGGAGTCGGTTTGGAGCAGGAACCGGCCCTCCCCTTCCAATTCCCTAAAAACATTCAATCCATACATTACCGCTCCAAGCGTTCAATCCATACATTACTCATCAAGCTTACAATGCCCTTTCATCCATTCTCCCTTCCTTTGGAGCGCATAACCCAGACCCATAGCTCCTTCCACTCCTCCCATATCCACATAAATTCTATACACATTTTCACTCACATCTTCACTCTTTACTATCTCCAACCTATCCCATACAAACGCCCCTATACCCCATTCATTCTTTTTTCCTCAGTTACTCTCCCTCTCATCCCATGCCTGACCCCAGTAACTATGTCCAACGGAGGTCCTGTAGGTCCTCATAATCATCAATAGGAACATTCTCTGTGCTGCATCCAGCTGTTTTTTGACTCTGGAATCTCTGGCTCTTGCACCCCAAATCTCACACCCGTACGTCAATGCAGGTACTACTACTAACTCATATATGAGTTTAACCTTGTCTTTGTTTACCTTCCCTTTATTCCTACATAGGACTCCCAGTTTCGTCACTATTTCACCGGCCTTCTTCCTTACATTTTTCAGGTATTCAATATAGTTTAGCTTAGTGTCCATTCTGATTCCTAAGAAGTCCACCCAGTAGTCGCAGTTTATCTTAGTACCCTCCATCATCACATTGGGGCCCCTAATGCTCCCCCTTGCTTCAACAAACATGCATTTCGTCTTTTCCATGTTATAAATAGATCTGCTTTCTTTTTCCCATTCTCTACAGATCTGCCAGGTGCTCTCACATTTATTTTCAATATCTTTAACAGACTGACTCGCTACTACAATTATTTGGTCGTCGGCAAAGGCTTGCCCATATACGCCCTCACCAGCCATTTTCATTTCTCTCAGCCACCCTTCCATACACACTATCCAGAGGGTTGGCCCGAGACTGGATCCCTGGGAACAACCCTTGTCAATCATTCTACACACATCCCCAATACACACTTCCCTCTCATGCAAGAAGTTCCATAAAATCTCTCTCATTCTTCCCGGCATGGCCATCCTTTCCATTTCACGATCTACTTGGATTGGCCATGCCAGGTTAAAAGCATTCTTGACGTCCAGCGTCACTATAAGTGAATGCTTTCCCTCCACTCTTTGCATCTCACTTATGACCCTCTCAATCGCCTGGATAGTGTCCCTTCCGCCCCTAAAACCATACTGTTCATCACTCATTTTCCCTGTTCTTTCATATCATTCCCTCACTCTCACATTCACCACTCTGTCAAGCACTTTGCCTAACGCCAGTAACAAACTTATAAGTCTGTATCCACCATTTGCTTTTGGAATCCAAGATATTCTAGCGCTTTCTTCCATGCTTTAGGGAAGCAACCCTGTCTTCAACAAGCATTATAAAGGGTTAACAATAGGTCTTTCTTCGCCTCCCAATTTTAAATCCTCATTAGGTACTTTTTCTTCTCCGCACGCTTTATTCTTTTTCATTTCATTGATTGCTAAGTATATTTCTTCTGCTCCTAGGTCCATGTCTTGTAATTCCATCCGCCTCCCTTTTTGTCCTGATATGTTCGTAATTGTCCCTTTCAACTTTCTCTTCCGCCGTTATCTCAGGATGCTATTCCTCCAGAAGAAAAAGGTCTAGATCTTTCTTTTCCCTAATTTCGTTACCTCCCTTATCCAACATGGCCTTTTCCCCTTGCTGGTACCCTTTTCTCCGTAACAATTCCCAAATCTTCTCCCAGCTCTCATTTTCTGTTAAATTCTCAATATCTTCTCTCGTCTTCTGTATTATTTTCTCTCTTATCATATTTTTATACTCTCTTCTTGTGTGCATCCCTGCTGTTCTTTTCCGGTTTCCGATGTCCTGTTGTCCCTCATCCTGATATTCCTTTCTGGCCTTTTTCACCTCTCTCCTAAGTATTGAGAGCACAACATCCCAGTCATCCCACCAGTCTTGGCTAATGAAATCCCCTTTTTGTCTAGTTTGATACCCGATCTGCAGCATCTGGTACAATATTGCTGAAAATAGATCAAAGTCAATAAATATCAAACTGGTATTTAAATATTCTCCCAAGATTTTTTCTGACTAAATGTTGCTAACCATTAGAAAATCGAAAGAAAGTAATATTCAAAATAAAAGCTAGTTTTATATTTATTGCGATATAAAAACTGTTGCATTATGGCCTTGAATTAACCATAATGGGCGTGGCATTCAAAAAAAATTTTTCCCCTGGAGGTAGCCTCTCCTGTTCTAATACCCACGGGCCGCCACTGCAATTAGCAATGTTCCAAAATATAGTGAGAAATAGGCAACACTACTCCTCAGTAACACCAAGTTCTGGAAACAGACATAGAGGCAGTGATGCCACAGCTACTGAATATTCAGCAGATTTTTACTAAAATTTTATCTGGTTTTAAAAACTCTTTCTTCCTAAACCTCTTTTAGGATAAATTAATTTTATTTTCCCAAACCATTTTTTTAATATCTTAAATTAAAATTTATTGGTATTTATATAGATCCAGTTGTGGCAACATTGCATGGAGGCTGAATAAATTGAATAAAGGACTGGACTTGTTGCCATGCATGGTTGTAATAAAAGTCGCACATCTCAAACCGTAGTACATCTGCGATATTTTGTACAATTCCTTCCCTATAATCTATAAATCCTGTTACATTCCCCTTGGAGCCTTGGACTTGCACTATACGAATTTCTCCACTTTATTATGGTAACACCGGGAGGGGTTGCCTAAAAGATAACACTCGGGATTTACGCGGTAACCGCCGCAAACATAATAATCCAATTAAAAGACATGCCCTTATCTCCCTGCAGCACCAGCTTTACTCGATAAAAGACAACCCGGGGGGGCGAGCTTCTAAATGGGGTGCATTTAGATACGTTTGGTCAATCTTTATCTTATATCAATTTGCGATACAAGCGGGGGTGACGACGCTCACATTTCGGGGGGATGACTTTCCTGCCAAGACAAGCGCCAAAATGATAAATATGCAGGACGTAGTAGAGAAAAAAAGGCTCTAGAAAGGATCTGATGATCAGTTTGGGTTATTTATTAACTCAGTTTTTTCGATATCCAAGTAGATGGATTTACTTTTGATTTTCAATCAGTTTTTTTGAGAAAAATCTCAATCTCATGTCAGTTCGAATACCTACGTAAAATAATACTAAAGAAAGGTATAGTCGTCGCTAAACTAAGACAGTTCAAAGGGGCAACTGACTGGTCCCTCGGGCAATATATCTGCGGCTTCCGACGGCCTGTCAGTCACACCGCCCTCCTTTGAAGTCGCCGCCGACAATTCTGTTATTGCGTTGCCGGGGTGACGCGACACGCGAACCGGCCGGTTGACGCACCTTGACGGCTGACTGCGTTTACATCGCGAAGACGGTTTCGACGATATTATGCAGCCGAATGGTATTGCCCCTAAGAAGCACTTGGTTGTCCTGGGTCATCGTACCGGTTAATCTCTATTCACAAATCATTGTGATAATGCTTGTAAAAAAGGTCAGTTTTTAATGACTTAGTGACAAAGCTAAACAGCGAATCACCGAAAACTATCACTGTTATCGTTATTGAACAATTTGATTTAATAGCTTCTTATTGATATTACTGAAAAACATAAATCGGGAAGTTCTTATTGTAGCTGAACACCCAAAAATCTTAATTTTATTCAGTGGGTCTTGCTCTTGTCAGTATGCTTCTATTTTTTTTATCTATCTTAGACGTTATCGTAATCGTTGTTAAACTGTTCTAGTATTTATAATATTTATTATTGAAGCTGAACAGCGAAAATCTATGAATTCTTATTGTAATAGTTGTTTCGAAGTTTTGGTCATTTTATAGTTTGATATTGATGAAGTTGAACAACAATAAACGGATTTGGTTCAGTCGTTGTTGATTTTTTCAGAAAGCTTTTTATCGATGAAACCGTTGATATGAAAGCTCTCATTGTTATCGTTATTTTACATTTCAGTATTTTATCGGCCTCGAGTTATTGTAGCTGAACACGAAAGGTCTAGAAATATGTCATCAAAGCGTTTTTAAGCAAATTTAATAATTTTTAAGTTAATAAAACGGAACAGCAAAAATCGCAGCTTGACAATTGATAAAGCTGAACACCACAAAATCTGTTTTTATTTTTACGTTATTGTTCTTGTCAATATTCTACCATTTTTTGTCGATGAAGCTGGGCAGTGAAAATCTGGATATTCCCGTTATCAGTGTTAATTTTTTCTGTTATATTTTTGAAGCTGTACATTGAAAATCTATAAATTCTTATTATAATCGTTGTTTTTAAGTAATAATATCTTTATAGTTTGATATAAAATGATGTTGAATGCAAAAAATTTAGTTCAATCGTTGTTGATCTCTTCAGTATTTCATCGATGAAGTTGAAACATGTTAATCTGGAAATCATTAAGAAAATCGTTGTTGAACAGTTGTAATACTTTTACAGTTTTGCATCACTGAAACTGAACAACGAAAAGTCTGAACATTTTAATTGTGGTCATTGATTAACTGTTTTCTTTTTCAAGCAGCAAAGTAATTTTGTTCAATTATTATTGCTATGGTCAATATTTTATCAGTTTTTCTATTGTTAAAGCTAAGCAGTGAAAATTGGTAAATTCTTATTGGACAGTTTAATATTAATGAAGCTGAACACTGAAAATTTGAATTTAGTTCAATCGTTGTCGATCTCTTTTCTTATCAATTAAATCGAAAAACGTTAATCTGAAAACTCCTACTGTCAACGTAACTGAACATTTCAGTATTTCTTCATATTTTTATTGATGTTACTGAACAACGTAAATCGGGAAGATCGTTTTGTAGCTGAATACCGAAAACCTATCAAATGTTTAGTAAATCGTTATTGAGCAGTTTTAATGAATTTTACAGTTCTACAGCAGTGAAACTGAAGAGCAAGATAATTTGAAAATCCTAATTGCCGTCGTTGCTATTTTAATTTCAGCAATTAATGAAGCTGAATATCAAAAGTACTAAATTTTGTTCAATCATTGTTGTTTTTCTCAGTATTCTCGCGCTTTTTATCAATAAAGCTGAACAATGATATTAATATATTCTAATATTTTCAATTATTAATTGTTGAAGCTGAACAATGAAATAATGAAAATCTGTAAAATCTTATTTTACTCGACGTTTTGAAGTTTTAAATTTTATACTTTATTATCAATGAAGCTAGACACCAAAAATTTTCGTTGTTGTCGTTGTTGAACATTTCAGTATTTTATCAATTTCTTATTGACGTTGCCAAACAACTTCATTTTCATATTGTAGCTGATCACCGAAAAACTGTAAATTGTTCACAGCTGTTAAGCAGTTTTGATTCATTAACAGTTTTACAGCAGTGAAACTAAACACCAAATAAAATTTAAAATTCTCATTGCGATCGTTGCTGTTGTGGTTATAACGGTGTCTTATTGATCAAACTGAACATCACAAACATCTTAATATTGTTCAGTTGTTGTTTGATCAGTATTCTACCAATTTTTATCGATGAAGCTGAACATTAACAATGTGGGCATTTTCATTATCGTTATTAAACGTTTTTATTTTTGAAGATGAATTAAAGTTTGTAAAGTCTTATTGCAATCGATGTTTTGAAGTTTTAATATCTTTATACTTTCATATCAATGAAGCTAAGCACAAAAAAGTCTCAATGTTATTGGTATTGAACTTTTTACTATTTAATCAGTTTCTTATTGGCATCGCTAAACAACGTACGCCAGAATTTCATATTGTAGCTGATCACCGAAAATCTGTAAATACTTCACCGTTGTTGAGCAGTTTTGATACATTGACAGTATTTCGGCAGCGAAACTAAACAGCAAATACATTTTAAAATTCTCATTGCGGTCGTTGCAGTTTTAGTTATAACAGTGTGTTTTTGATGAAACGGAACACCAAAATTTTTTTAATACTATTCAGTTGTTGTTTTGGTCAGTATTCAACAATTTTTACCGATGAAGCTGACCATCAAAAATCTGGGCTATATAATTATCGTTGTTAAACCTTTAATATTGTTCAAATTGTTGTTGAAGCCAAACAGCGAAAATCTTAAAGTCTTATTGTAATCAATATTTTGATGTTTTAATATTTTTATACTTTCAATGAAGCTAGACACCAAAAATTCGCATTGTTATCATTATTGAACGTTTCGGTATTTTATCAGCTACTTATAGACATTGCTAAACAACGTAAACCGGGAATTACATATTGTAGCTGATCACTGAAAATCTGTAAATGTTTCGCCGTTGTTGAGCAGTTATAATACAGTTATAGTTTAAAACAGTGAAACTGAACAGCAAATAAATTTTAAAATTGTCATTGCGGTCGTTGCTGTTTTAGTTAAAACGGTGTCTTATTGATGAAGCTGAACATGAAAAAATCTTAATATTGTTCAATCGTTGTTTTAGTTAGTATTCTACCATTTTCATCGATGAAACTGAGAATTAAAAATCTGAGCATTCTCATTATCGTTAGAGGATATTTTTTTGTTGAAACTGAACAGCGAAAATCTGTAAAATCTTATTATAATCAATGTTTTGACGTTTATAATATTGTTTACATTGATATCAATGAAGCTAGACACCAAAAATTCTCTTTGTTATCGTTATTGAACATTTCAGTATTTTATCAGCTTCTTATTTACATTGCTAAACAACGTAAATCGGGAAATTCATATTGTAACTGATCACCGAAAATCTGTAAATTCTTCACCGCTATTGAGCAGTTTTGATACATTTACAGTATTACAGCAGTGAAACTAAATAGCGACGAAATTTTAAGTCACATTGCGGTCGTTGCTCTTTTAGTTTTAACGGTGTCTTATTGATGAAGTTAAACACCAAAACTTTTAATATTGTTCATTCGTTGTTGTGGTCACAATTTCATACCTTTTTTTTAGCTGAAACTGAACATTTAAAAAGCGGACAGAGTTATTATCATGGTTAAATGGTATTTTTGTTGAAGCTGAATAGCGAAAATCTGTAGTCTTATTGTAATCGATGTTTTGAAGTTTTAATATTTTATACTTTAATGTCAATGAAGCTAGACATATTGGTATTGTTATCGTTATTGAACATTTCAGTATTTTATCAGCTTTTTATTGACATTGCTTAACAACGTAATCCGGGAATTTTATATTGTCGCTGATCACCGAAAATCTGTAAATACCTCACCGTGGTTGAGCAGTTTTGATACATATACAGTTTTACAGCAATGAAACTAAACAGCAAATAAATTTTAAAATTCTCATTGCGGCCGTTACTGTTTCAGTTATAACGGTGTATTATTGATGAAACTGAACACCAAACGAACTTAATATTGTTCAATCGTTATTTTAGTTAGTATACTAGCATTTTTAATCAATGAAGCTGAACATTAGAAAACTGGGCATTCTCATCATCGTTGTTAAACGGTATTTTTGTTGAAGCTGAACAGCGAAAATCTATGGTCTTATTGTAATCGATGTTTTGAAGTCTTGATAATTATATAGCTTGAGATCAATAATGCTGAACACCAAAAAATCGAATTGGGTTCAATCGTCGTTGATCTCTTTTAATTTGAACCCTTTTTTTTCGTTATTGAAAATTTGAGATTTATCAGCTTCTTATTGATGTTACTAAATAACGTAATCCTTTTTATTGTATCTGAAAATCCTTTATTAAATCATTGTAGAGCACTTTCAATACTTCTTCAGTGTCACATCAGTGAAACTTAACAGTAAAAAAGTCTGTCTTGTTTATGAAGCTGAACACCCAACTCAGTTTTTATCGATGAACTGAACAGTAATAATCCGGGGTCTCTCATTATCATTTGCAGTGTTTTATTGTTGAAGCTGAACAACGAAAATCGGCATATTTTTATTGTAATAATTGTTTTGCAGTCTTAATATCAATGAAGCTTTGCAATACTGTGCTTATGTTTCATTACTAACAGGGTCTTATTGATAAATCAAAATAGCTTTTCAATCGTTGATGATCCTTTTAGAACTTTAACCACAGACATTAATAGCTGTTAATGTTTGGTGCTTTGACAGGCTTTTCAGTAGTTTAACAATTATTTAACGCCATGAAGCTGCACAGCAAAAATACGTAACATATTTCTTGTAAATGTCATTGAACCTTTTAGTAATTAAACGGTTTCATGACGATGAAGCTGAACGAAAAGAAAACTTGAAACTCTTGTGGTTCTTGTTGAATTGTTTTAGCATTTAGGATTTATTATCAATAAAACTAAACAGTGAAAAACTTGAAATGTGTTTTAGAACTATTTTAATAGAAAGGAATTTATCAACCAGGTATGATGGAAGTAAAAGACCATATTACATCGGAGCAGAACGCAATTTTCAACGGTAGAAGGACAAATTCGTATAGATTTTAATGCCATGTGTGGTCCAAGAACTCAAAGGAAAATTCTGTTAAAGAATAGGCAGCCAGTAATTTTTGACGTAAACGTTCCTAGTGTTCCCGTGTAAACGTGATAAAGAAGACGTAACGGAAAGGTATTTCCGGTATCTATCTGAGCTTTCGCAAATAGACATGCGAAGGGATGCCTCGATTCACGCACGCACTCACTGTTTTCCTTGATATCGCTCGCCCCGCATCTCGATGCTACCGACTCTCCTGAATAATTCATGGTGTAGGTAGGAATGGGAAATTTAGCTTTTGCTTTTTCACTTTGTAGTTGTTCCCTTTGCTAGGCGGGCTGTAAATAAATTCAATCATAAGAAACCGCTTCTAAAAATCCACAATTTATTATGCAGAGTAGCGTATAAAAAAATAGGACTTGCATCTTTGGTTCGTTTTCACGTAAACTAACGCCAGAAGAGCTTCATCAAAGCCTCACATTTTCTAAATAATCTAAGATCAATACCCTGGGTTTGACAAAACTTTTTGACAAAACTTAATTGAAAATTATTGGCACTTTTTTACGGTCCCGACCAATGATCTTTATTTATCTACTCAATGTATTTTGGTGTCAATAATTGTCACGCTCTATAAGCAGTGTTTATCGCAGTTCTGCCAATAAGCCCCAGCCCTACAAATGTCATAGCCCAAGTGGACGAAAAATGACAGATAGTATATGTCAAATACAGAGTGGAATATGATTCGCGAAAGATGCAGAGGCATCGAGAAATGCTTTACCTGGAAAAAAAATGTAGCTCACGTGGATGGAAAATGACAGATGACAGATGGCAATTCACAATGACAGATATAACTCAAGTGGGCCAAGATCAAATCAGTGATGTTATAGATAACAAGATAATCCTTCTTTGTTTTGAAGACCAAAACAATTTGTTTTTCAAATTTAGATCACGTAATCGTCTATTGGAAACATGCATTTCTACAAAATTTCATTATGAATTTGCCCTATTGTAGCTGTATATTTCCGTTCCAGTCGTGTTTCCGAACGAAAAACTAATGTATGACGGACCTAGAGGTGGCCAGGCCAGATGCCTTCGTCAGCATTCGAATAAAACAAGGAAAAAGCTCATATAAGCCGTCACAACGACGTTTTGCTAATAAAAACACGAAATGTTAGGCAATAACTCAGGTCGCAGGTCGTCTTATCTCTGCTGTTCCAAATTGAAAACTGCCTTTCCCTTGTCGCATAGTCCCGATGTAGGCAAATCGGGACAAAAAGTTTGACGATTTGGATACGTGTACGCTGAGATAAATCGAGCGTTCGCGTGTGAAACGATGAAAATTGATATTACGTCTAGAAAACATATCTACAGTTTCGAAAAGCACATTTTTGTTAAGTGAAATTTAGAGTACATAATGATAAGAATCGATCATTGAAAGGGCCGGGGTTCGTTTCTCTTTTGTGCGCAATTTTTTTGGAAATTCTTTGGATAACACATTTAACAATTCCGTGAATACAACTGGCAATAAGCCTAAAAAGTTGGACTACAAAGTGCAAACCATTAAGACCCTCATGAAGGTCCATATTAATATTAAAAAAGAATTAGAAAATTAATGATACAGAAAATGAGGCTACACAGTGCAATAATCCTATTCCATATAAGTTCGTGTTAATACAGGGTCTCGTTTAGAAACTTGATCACTCTGTATATATTATGTACTCCTTAAAAGGATGATATTTCTGGTCCTAAAAGCCATCGTTATTTAAATAGAAAAAAATCAAGTGGAAAAAGATCCGGAAAACGTGGTGGCCATTTAGTCGTTTCACGACTTCTAATGCAAGCTTCAGGAAATTTTTTGTTGTTAGTTGAAGATAGTTATCTATTATTTTCATATATCACAATCAATTATGCCCTTCCTACTAGGGGACTTCAACGCCAAATTGGGTAGAGAACCTGCACTTAAGCCGCATATCGAAAATCACAGCTTTCACGATATTTCAAATGACGACGGCCAACGATTGGCATGACTAGCAGCGACCAATAATCTAATGGTGGTATCAACAATGTTCGAACACAAAAACATACACAAAGAGACGTGGGTCTCAAATGACAACAGAACACGAAACCAAATAGACCATGTGCTTGGTCAACGTTAAGTATGCAAAAAATGTCATGAATGTGAGAAGCCGAAGGAGTGCAGATGCGGACAAAAATGCGCCTGAGAATTAAGAGCATAAAAACGAAAGAACAGCAAGCCACAAGTACAGCAAGATGGGAAGTAAGCACACTTGGAAACGCTGAAATACGAACCAAGTACCAAACCGAAATGGAAAACCAACTACGACAAAACATTCCTGAAATGGAAGACATAGACAGCCTGGGGCACCCTCAAATCAACTATTTTGGCAGTCACGAAGAAAACACTGGGAAAGAAAGGCAGGACAAAGACGAAAGAATGGTATGATGCGGAATGCGAACAAAACCAAAATTCAAAAAATAAAACCAAATTGCGCATGTTACAAGACGCCAATATAGAGGAATTTAAAACATGCAGAGAGGAGGCAAGGAAACTTATAAGGAACAAGAAAAAAGCGGCCCAGAATAAAGTACTACAGCAATTAGAGGAGGATGCCAAAAGCAACGATAGTAGGAGATTCTTCCAAGAAATATCACAGATGAAGAAAGGGTATAAACCCATAACAAGCAGTATCCTAAAAAGTGATGGGGACGATCTCATAACAGACACATCGGAAATACTTAAAACATGGAAAGAGTATTTCAACAACCTTCTTAATGCAGGTAACGGCATAACCGCAGTGACCACAACATACCAGACAGCGGAAATAGACATAGAGGAGCCAAGCTTCCAAGAAATAATGGTGGCAATCAACAAACTCAAAAATAACAAAGCCCCTGGTTGCGACACAATACCAGCAGAATGCCTAAAATATGGAGGAATTCAACTCCACAAAGAACTGCATAAACTAGTACTAGCCATATGGAAATGGGCAGCCTTGCCAGACGAATGGAACGAATGTACTATCATACCCATCCATAAGGAGGGGAATATCTCTACTGAACACAGCATACAAGGTACTCTCCAATGTGCTAATGACCCGTATATCACCGTATGCGGAGGAACACATTGGGGACTACTAGTTTGGATTCAGACCAAAGAGGTTCAATAAAGATGTGCACCAGCTGTTTATGGAGTTCAGAGAAGCTTACGACACCATTATACGCGATAATATCTGGATAGTCATGGCAAGTATAGGTATACCACAGAAAATCATCACTCTCACGAAAATATGCATAAAAAATACCAGGTGTCGCGTAAAAGTAGGAAACTATATAACAAGGAGACAAGGAGATGGACTGTCGCCCCTACTCTTTAACATAGTCCTAGATATGGCTAAGAAGACGAACATCATCACTGAAGTATTTACTAAGCAGGGGCCACAGATGATCCTGGCCTTCGCTGACGACATTGACGCGATCGGAAGAAGTACTGTCGGAGTCAAGAAAAGCTTCCTGAAAATCGAGAAGGAATGTAAGAAAATGGGCCTCAACATCAATGAGGAAAAAACCAAATGCATGCATATCACACGCCAACCAAACAGGGACAGAATTGGTCTGAATATAACGATGGACACCTATAACTTTGAATGCGTCAGTCAGTTTAAATACCTTGGAGCCACGATATGCTCAGACAATGACAGCAACGAAGAGATTAAAGTACGAATACACAGTGGCAATAGGTGTTTCCTTGCTATGCGAATCCTCATGCAATCCAAAACGGTGTCAAGAGTGTCAAAGCTGAGGGTGTGCCAGGCTGTAATCAAACCGATCAGCTGCTATGGCTGTGGGACTTGGACCCTTACGAAACACAATGAGCTTCTACTAAAGCGGTTTGTAATAAAGATCCTGAGAAGAATATTTGGCCCTGTCAAGGATTAAAACACAGAGCAATATCACATAAGGCCGAATGCAGAAGTCCAGGACCTGTACCAAAAATCGAATATAGTCAATTCAATATGGCAAGGAAATCCAGTAGGAAAGAATCCGCTGGTGCGGCCGAGACTCAGATGGAGGGACAACATTTTAAAAGACCTACAAACTATGCAGGTATATCATGGTATATGACTGGAAGTAGGTCATGCTGGACCGGGACCGATGGGGACAAATCGTTAACGCAGCCAAGACCCACCAAGGGTTTATTACGTTCGATCCTAATTCTGTTGGCGTTGGTTGCCAATTTGTTATATTCAATTCAAAGATAAAACTACTTGGCAGATGGCGCTGAATGACAGGTTACTATCAAATTAATATTTACCAAAAGGTTAAGCTACAATCAGATGTCTACCATGTAGTTCGGTCAACACCAGTCCTCGTAATAACTCAACCAGCACCGTCCACAATCGAACACCAGGCCTAGCTCGACTCGGGGAGAGGTGGTTCGAACTTATCGTTTCCCACTATCAAGTTCCGTATTGTTGTACCTGAATATCGAATTAAATTAAAATAAGTAAAAGTCCAAGTTGGGGTTTGACGCCACCAAGTTTACTTTTGTTGGCAAGCCCTATCGACGTTTATTCGGACACAGTAACAAAAATCTTGGAGATAAAAGAAACTAAGTTCAAATTCAACTGTCAAATTAAGTAAATAATTACCTGACGAAGTCTACGCTACCTGCTCGGTTACCATTCAAAATATACATTCTCAAATTCTCCCTAAATAATACCAAGCATGCGAGGCCAATACTTTATTTTAAAATAGAAAAATAGAGCAAGCTCCTCTAGCCTATTAAGTAAATGACTATTTACAGTTATTGACTACTAGACACACCCTCTTGTCAACCTGATAGCCTAAATCAAAAGTTTGAAAGGTGTCAAGCGAGAAGGTTATAAACAATACAGAAAATTCCAACCTCTTGTCAACCTGTCAGTCTAATTTAAAATTTGAGAGGTATCAAATAAAAGGTTATAAAATTTTGAAAGTTCACTTCTTCGAAACGCTCTGCTGCAACCTGCAACCTAGACGGTGATAGAAATACCGAATTTATCACATAGACTATACTAAGTTAATTTAACTCTGTTAGTATAGCCTTTCCAAAAGCCCGAATTGCAAGTTTCAACCAGAGAACGTTTTCCTCAAAAAGCAATGTTATGATCTATTGTCAAAGCCAAATTAAAGTAAAAAGGTAATAAAATGAATAAATTTCCTCGGATATAATATGTACTAGAGATTATCCATAAATCTAGCACCCGTAAGAAGTAAATAATGTTTCTAGGCCGGCGTAG
>MU185639.1:78513-107010 GCA_016904865.1 Pissodes strobi | reverse complement strand
TGCTAAAGTAAAGAAGTCATTGCGCAGATTAATTACTGAAAAATCACTGCTCGCTTTACATTGCTTTTCTCAGGTGGCTGCTTAATCAATGATAAATTCACTGATTATAATTTTATAAAAAATGTTCTATCTTAGTGCTTAACGACTGGCCATTGGTTTGATGAAAATTTAAATTTAAACTCTATTTCTGACAAGAGCTTTTCTTGTTTTTCATACCTATCTACAATGAATAACTCCTACTCGTTCATAACTAATAATTACATATTAACAAGGGTGACACCAGGACTCAAAGCAAGGGTCAAAATTTGTCTGAGTGTCCTTATATTTACTTATGAAACTGGGCTACATGTTCCAGATTCTAACATTCCATTATGTAATTTATTAAAAGTCGTATTACAAAAATCCCCTTTTCCGACTACAAACTCAACATTTTAGAAGATGATACTATACCCTTTATATTGATATCTTTCGTTTAAACAAGAGTGTGATAGTGTGAATAGTGTTTGTGCCTCTTTTATGTATATTAAATGAAGAGTGAAGGCTGTGTGCATGTACGAAATGTACTAAATGAAAAACTATTGTATTTAATCCAAAAGTACGTCTAATCAGCGTAACAGAGCGCTTTCGGCCTTAGCCATCATCAGTGTTACCTGCAAAGTGAGTAAAAGAACCACCCATTAGTGGAAACCAGCATAAGCTGTAAAATTTTTTGGGTTGAACAAGGGAAAATTGCAAATGGCAATGACCTATGGCGAAATAAAAATGAAATTTAAATTTTAAGTTTGACTTTTTTGAGTTCTGAATTTATTAAGATAAAAATGATAATTAAAACTGTAGAATAGAGAAAGATGAGTTTACTTTTTATGTGATTTTAAGCAAAAGGAAAAGAAAATGGTGGAAGTTTTTTCACTTACTTGTCAGTTGGAACAAAAGAACATATCCACAAGAGGCACAAACTACATGAAAACGACAACGGTCACATCAAAATTAAAAAAAAAAACACTTTACATTATAAGAAAGGTTCACATAATTGAAACAATTAACAAATTAAAAACTGACGTAAACCGAAGACCGCGGACGCAAAAGGAAATACGTCAAAAAATGGTGGTAGTTTTAAATTTAAAAATAAGGTAGCGTAAGAGAGAGGAAAAGTGTTGAATAACTAATTTTACAAAATTTTTAACTTAGATTATAGAGGAAATACCACTGCGCCAGACTAGACCCACCAAATTGATTTTGAAAGGTCTGAGACAAACTAGATTTATTAATTATTAGAAAGGTTTTGACTTAAATTAGTTAACCAGGTGGGTGTAAGTTTGAATGGAAAGATACTTAATCAAGTGGGTAGCTAGTAAAATACTAGAGAGAGGATATTAACCTAAGTTAACTCCACTCGAAGAAAAAAGGAAACTTAACTAATTAGGAGAAGAAATTAGCCTGGGCTAATTCGACTCGGAGAAATGAGATAGGTAAAAATCAGAAAGAGCTTAACTATTTAAGATGAGATTAGCCTGGGCCAGCTCTACTCCATGAAAGAGGAAGAAATAGAAAAGCTTAACAACTGCATTAGGGAGGAGGTCACACCTAAGTTCGCCACGGTTAAGATTTCTAAAAACGAACCTCTTAAATTTAAACGGGACCAATTTAAACTTATAAAATCTGAAATTTGTAAACACTACGCCAGACCAGATTTAATAAATTGTCAACTCAAGATTAATTATGACAACTTTGTCAACCAATTTGGTCTTGATAAGTTTTCTGAATTTTCCATATCCGATGAAATTTCGGAAGCTAAAAATCTTAAATTCTCAAGGGTGAGGTCAAATCTCGACTCTCTTATAAACAAAAAATTAATTCCAACGTACAGAGATTTAATTCTACTTCTAGCTGATTCTCCAATTTTAAATTTCACGATATAATAAAAAATTTGACTGATACAGTTTTTGATACTGATGAGCTTGAGTTATTGAATTTGGAGCTCAAACATTGTTTGGACCCTCGCTGTCTGAGGCTGATGTTCTCCAGTTCGCTGTCGAGCTAGACGTCATGGTTGAGCAAATCACTAATGACTCTGTCGTTAAAAAAAGAATTCGCAATGACTTTCACAATATGCTTTACAACACAAAGAAAAACCTTTCTAAATTTAACACTCGTTCCTCTAATCTTTACTTTAAAACTTTAAAAAAACTCAAATTAAAAATAAAAAATTAAAATCTCATTATCTCAAAGGCAGGCCAACTGTTTGGTTATTCTCAGAAAGACAGATTACATTTCCAAAGTTGAGACATTTCTAGTTGAAAGCAATTTTTCTCTTTTACCTAATAACCCTTTTAATAGCTTTATAAGAAAAGTCACCAGATCTATCAAACACTTCAGTGTTTTCTTTGAAGAAAATAATGCTAGAAAAAATCTAATTTCTAGTAATCCTACAATACCAAGGTTGTACGGCCTCCCAAAAATCCATAAAATAGATAAACCGATCAGGCTTGTGGTAAGTTTCACCAACACACCGGTCTACGTTTTAGCTCAGTTTACATATAACCTGATCAAGGATATTACTAAGTTCTCCCCCACATATTCGGTAAGTAATTCAATTTCGTTAATTAATAAACTTAAGAATTTACAACTTCCGCAAAACTGTATTATCACAGCTTATTCAATAACCAGCTACTCATCTTGCGGCGGCATCCTTTCATTTGGGAAAGTCAAGTGAAAATTTTAGAAGAGGGCCATGAGTTAATATTTTTCTAAACGTCTGGGCATCTGAACAATACTTTTGACAATTCGTTTAATTTAAAATACGATGTTTTATCGTATAAAATCCTTTTGAAAACGATTTTAAATGGCAAAATTGTATAAAAATCCGAAATTTTCGGTCTTTTTAGGGCAATAGCCGCAGCTTCGGGCCAATTTGTCGAGAATTTTGAAGGGAACATTCATTTTAAATTCAGTTCGCTTCGTGTCATTACATGGCCTGAAAAATCACGAGACCGTGAAACTGAACCGCTAAGGGCACTGTCAGGATGCGCAGTGCCCGACACTCCAACTTTCAGATTTCGATAGAGATGAATAGCTGGTTATTGAATAAGCTGTGGTATTATGGTCTCATTTGATGTTTCTAACCTTTTTACCACAGTGCCAAAGAGTGAAGCAGTACAACTTGTTGGCGATCTCCTTTATCTATGTGACGTTAATGATCAACATAAAATTAATTTACTGTCTCTTCTTAACCTTTGCTTGTCACAAGATTTCTTTCAATTTAACAATAAATATTGCAAACAACCTGATGGCCTAGCAATGGGCAGCTGTCTGTCACCTTTCTTAGCAGATGTTTTTATGAACAATATAGAAAATTTACTCAATAATAGGGAAATTTTACATTGGTTTCGTTATGTGGATGACTGTCTTTGCTTCTTGGACTGCGATGAACAGGGAGCCAATGCTCTTTTTAAACAAGTTGAATACTATTCATCCTAACATCAATTTTACAATCGAACTTGAGGTTGATAAAAAACCTAATTTTCTGGGCATTACTGCAGAATTTTGGACGGTCTTGATTTTTCAATTTATAGGAAACCTACTCAGACAGACAACACCATTTCGTGCAATCCCACCATCCGTGGCAACACAAAATGGCAGCCTTTCATTGCTACGTCAATAGGTTACTTAATGTACCACTGTCTATAATTGAGTATAACAAATAGGTCAATATAATCGAACAGATCGCTTTTAACAATCAATTTGATCTCAGTCTTATTGATAAGTTAATCAATAAAACAAAAATTAAAAACTTAGAAGGGAACTCTCGAACAGTCTTGTAGATAATTCCTCCAAAAAATATGTTTTCATACCTTTTCTTGACATTCAGACTGGCAATTTAGTTTCAAAAACCATTCGCCATTATGTCAGTAATGCTTTAGTTTCGTTCAAAAATAAAAACAAATTACAAACTTTTATAAACAATACAATGGATAAAATCGAAACCCTTTCCAAAATTGGGATTTATAAACCGTCTTGCAATTCTTGCGGTAGTACATATATAGGTAGAACATGCAGACCCCTCAGAGTTCGCATTAGTGACCATTTAAATAGGAACAGTAACTCTGCTTTTGGTGAACACCTGCGTGATCATAACCATAGTTTCAGTCCTAACTCTAACGTTAAAATCCTTCAAAACATCTCATCTAAAAACTACAATAGACTGGATTTTCTGGAAGACATCGAGATCAACAGCGAGCTGACTACTAACAACCATTGCCTCAATACTCAAGTTAATCTTAACAGATCTTATATACCTTTACACAGGCGACTTCTTGATTGAAGTACCTCGGTCTACACACCGTTAAGCTTTTCACTTAATTAAGTACTTTGTTCTCTCAAAAAATACATAAAAAATAACTTTTAATACTTATAAAATAAGAAATTTCAATTGATTTTTACCTAGTTGAGGTAGCTCAGGCGCGTCTCTTCTCCTTATTAGTTAAGCTTTTCTTTGCCTTCTTTTCTTTCCATTTTCTTGAGTGGAGTTAGCCCCTCTTCTCTTAATTAGTTAAGCTTTTTTCTGATTCTTCCTCTTTCAACCTTCTAGTAGATTTAGCCCAGGCTAATTTCTTATCTTAATTAGTTAAGCTTTTCTATTTCTTCCTTTTTCATGGAGTAGAGCTGGCCCAAGCTAATCTCCTCCTAAATAGTTAAGCTCTTTCTGATTTTTACCTATCTCATTTCTCCGAGTTGAACTAGCCCAGGCTAATTTCGTCCCCTAATTAGTTAAGTTTCCTTTTTTCTTCGAGTGGAGTTAACTTAGGTTAATATCCTCTCTCTAGTATTTTACTAGCTACCCACTTGATTAAGTATATTTCCATTCAAACTTACACCCACCTGGTCAACTAATTTAAATCAAAACCTTTCTAATAATTAATAAATCTAGTTTGTCTCAGACCTTTCAAAATCAATTTGTTGGATCTAGTCAGGCACAGTGGTATTTCCTCTATAATCTAAGTTAAAAATTTTGTAAAATTAGTTATTCAACACTTTTGCTCTCTCTTACGTTACCTTATTTTTAAATTTAAAGCTACCGCCATTTTTTGACGTATTTCCTTTTGCGTCTGCGGTCTTCAGGTTACTTGTCAAGCTTGTCAACAGAGACATGTTTGTCATTCCATCAAAACGTGGTTCCCACGTCTGTTTTTAATTTGTTAATTGTTTCAATTATGTGAACCTTTCTTATAATGTAAAGTGTTTTTTTAAATTTTGATGTGACCGTTGTCGTTTTGATGTAGTTTGTGCCTCTTGTGGATATGTTCTTTTGTTCCAACTGACAAGTAAGTGAAAAAACTTCCACCATTTTTTTCCTTTCGCTTAAAATCACATAAAAAATAAACTCATCTTTCTCTATTCTACAGTTTTAATTATCATTTTTATCATAATAAATTCAGTCAAACTTAAAATTCAAATTTCATTTTTATTTCGCCATAGGTCATTGCCATTTGCAATTTTCGTTTGTTCAACCCAAACAAATTTCCAGCTTATGCTGGTTTCCACTAATGAGTGGTTCTTTTACTCACATTGCAGGTAACACTGATGATGGTTAAGGCCGAAAGCGCTCTGTTACGCTGATTAGACGTCCTTTTGGTTTAAATTTATGCATGGAATACAAAAGTTTTTCATTTATTTCTTTTATGTATTGCCAAATCCATTGAAAAAATAGTATATATATTTTTGATAAGAGTATATCATGGGCATGAAAAACCTAATCTATCAAATATTTTATTCAGAGATTTTGCACAAGAATATGATTTCTTAGGTAGCACATTTTACTTGTGACTATCTGGAACCGGTAATTACTAAAAGCAGCTTGTAGTAGATGAATAGGACACTTTCTTATTCGGTCTCTGCAATATCTGTTTTTTGTTCTCAATAAGGAAAAAGAATAAATAAGTAAATAAAGAATCCATTAAAGAATGGTCAAAATATTTTTGTCTCATATTTGAAACGCATGTATATGCAGTATATGCTGATATGCTGTAACAAACATATAACATACCCATAGGAGTTTTGAGTTTATTTAGTTTGATTTCATTCGTGCATCATTTTTTATGAATATCCATGTATTTTTGTTCATTACTAATATTAAATGCAAACATACTTATTTTACTTATGAGTAGAATGGAACAGGAGAATTATTACCAAACAATAGGTTTCTTTTTTTTTGTTTGCCACTCAGCATGTTCTCTCGAATATTCGATCATGCGTATGACTTACAGAAACACATAGTGTGCAAGTGGAATTGCGACCAGTTTTAGGGGAAATAAATAAAACTTCAAAATTTGTAGCAAATAATATTTACTTAAATACTAAAAGAAAGTTTTGTTTAAAACTATTAATAAATATATTAAGCAGTCTTGCTATACTATATTGCACATTAAATTAAGAGATCAAAATTCGTAATTTTGGGAAAGTTACATCACATTACATTTGTGTAAATGGTATTTGTATGCTAAAATACACATACAATCTGCATGTATTTTACAATGATAATTTTACGTTGTGTATAATAGTGAAATATACTATAATAAGCATTTATTTATTCCCGAAATGTGTGGACTATAGGTTGTTAGAAAAAGAAAAAGCACAGAATCGAACTGATCATTGAAATTGAATCCTTAAATATATTCAAAAAGTTATCATAAATAGCTAGTAAATAATTATTGAAAAAGTAGATACCTTATTTTGTATCCTGAACAGCAGGTCACTTTGTATAAATTTTAGATTTTGTCCAGGGTTACAAGCCATTTAGTCAATTAGGAGAAAATTATGTGCCAACAAATCAGGAAAACGGATTGTATATCCTCCATCATGGAAGCAATTTGTGAATGGCGGCCATGAAACGGTCATTCTTAAGAGGATCACAGAATTTTTGAGCATTAAATCTTTACTAATTAGAAACCGTGTAACATAATTTAGTTCAAAAAATATTGCAACTAGTTTAGCATTTTGAATTTAGTACACATTTGAAATACATTAATTTTAAAGATATTTTAATTTTTCAAATATTTTTCTAGAATGCCCTATGTAGAGGAATTTATATATATTTAAACCATTATCTGGAACAAAAACGATAAGGAATAGAAAAAGAAAAATATCTTAAAAACAAGACTATTTAAAACCGGAAAGCTAACAAGTGAACATCAATTTGCTAATTTTAAATGAAAAATATTTTAAAAACATATAGTTTGCTTACATTTGCTTCAAACTTCTTTAATATATTCACGATTAAATCTTTGAAAATATCATAATACCTGCTTTGGTAAAACATCTACAGCTCGTTAGAAAACAAAAGCACCATTAAATCTGTGGCTTGCCTACTTACTTAAAGCGTGTAAAGTACATTATAAAACAAAAATACCATTACACTGAAGTATTCCATTTAATTAATTAGATTTTTTACTTTTGAAATATAGTTATAATGGCAAATTAATCAATCAATTGCCATTAGGTATCTGATATTTTCAAAGATTGAATCGTGAAAATGTATTAAGCAAATATAAGCAAATTCTATATTTTTAAATCTGAAGAAAATAAGATATCGTTTGTGAAAAATATACAGGGCGTATCAATTAAAATAGCAAAGATGATATTCATTTGTGAACTTCCCCACTTTTATTTGTTTATTTTTGATAGACTCCCACGATTCTGATAAATCCCTTAAACTTTTGTACTTAAAATTTGTTCTATCTCTCATGGATTGCGTAATACATGCAGGCTTAAATATAAATATGTACATAAGAGTATGACCAATTTGAATTTATTTTGAATTCTGACGAAAAAGTAGCATCCATGTAGGAATAGTAGTAGAATATTTCACAAACTTCGGATATAAATATGAATTGGTAATTAAATCAATAATATTTGAAGACAAAATGCTAATTTTTGTAAATATCAATATTATATTTGTTCATTGAGCTTGATATACATCACTAGAATATTCAAGCATTGATGTTTTATGATAATCAACACAAACACTTCAATTGTGCCAACTGGAAAAGAAGAATAAGTTTATGAATTTACAGGCCTCCAAAGTGATTAATCTCATGTTGCATTCAGAGCTAAAACAAGGGTCACAATAGTTTAGACGTATAAACAGGAACAGATACAAAAGGACTAATGAAATGATGAATATCTCGTTCTGGAGGAAAAGAAGTTCCAGTTGGTCTGGTTTGCGATACAGAAATATAATCCGATGGCTCTATACCCGTCCCAGAATTTTCGTGAATCTTTCTCATATGCTTCTTGAGATCAAAATTTCGACAAAAACCTTTTCCACAAACCCGACAGGTAAAAGGCTTTTTATCGTTATGAGTGTGCATATGAAATGTGAGATTATACACTTGATGAAAAGCTTTTGAGCATACTGTACATTTGTAGGCTTTCTCTCCACTATGAGTCAACTTGTGGTTTTTGTAGTTCCCTTTTTGATGAAATCCCTTGCCACAAAACTCACACACAAAGGGTTTATAACCGGCATGAATCCGAGCATGCGTATTGAGAGTTGATGATCTGTTGAAGGCTTTTCCGCAAGTGTGGCACTTGTGGGGTTTTTCAGATGTGTGAATAATTTTATGGCGACATAAAGTAGAGGCTTGTCTAAATCCTTTACCACACATTTTACATACAAATGGCCTGGCACCTGTATGAACTGGCATATGCCTGGTTAGGTTGTAATGCGCATTAAAAATTTTACCGCATTCTCCACATTCGAAGCTCTTTTGCTTTGGAGGCCCGAGAATAGTGGAGGGATTTGATCGAGGGTTCGCATGATTGTTGTTCGACGATGGCTTTGGAGGTAGTTTTATTGAATTCGACTTATTTGATCCAAATGGTACTGGTATCGACGGCACACTCTCATTTTGCTCGTGTACTGGAGGAGGGTATATACACACTGATCCTAACATAAGTTGACTAGGATGATAATAAACCATAGGGTAGTTCTGTAAAAACTCAGGAGAATGAAGCACGCTTGGCACATATTTTTTAAACGCCGACTCAAATGCTGGAGAATACGGAAAACTTAGGTTTTTACAGTTTTCTGTTTCTTTTTTCTTTTGTTTGCTGTCTGGTTCCATTATCTTAGCGATAGAAAAGTTGAGTGTCTTTGAAGGAGGTAAAGTGGCTGCTTGGCTTTTTCTGCCCAATTTCGTTGACGTCTCTGATGAAGCCATATTTTCTGTTTGGAGGCACATCTGAAAAGAAAAAGCTGATTAAAACTTAGAGAAGGTTATATTGTACACATATTATAAGTTATTAATTTTTATTTCAACATAAAATGAATGCATGGATAATATAAAATTGGGGTATATGTTAAATCAATACTATTTAATATCCATAAGGACTAAATCCTAAGCAACACATATATTTGCCCTCTTTTTGTTAATCGCCAACGTATAGTTTCTAGCCGCATAATATACGTTATATTAAATGAAATATACCAGTTTTTTACCAACATATATTTTAAGCAGTCTAATTTACCTATATGATTAACGTATATTTTTCACGTTTATATTATATTACATACACCAGTGTCTTACCAGCGTATATTTTAAACCTTTTAATTTACCTATATAACCACTGTATATTTTCTAGCGGTGTAATACAAATTTATTTTAAATTAAATATATCCAGTTTCTCACCAACGCATATTTTACGTTGTTCAATTTCCTTATATGGTCAACGTAAATTTTCTAGCCGAATGATATACCTAGGTTTGTATTAAATTAAATATTCCCAGTTTCTTACAAATTTACCCACTCGTATATGGCCAATGCATATTTTATAGCCCCATAATATGAATTTTAATTTTAACCAGGTTCTTACCAACGTATATTTTAACTAGTTTAATGAACCTATCTATATGGTTAGCAAGATGTTCAATAATGATTATATCCTAATATTAAATAAATATTCAAATACAATTTCATTTTCCATTGTATACACAGCTCGGCAATGAAGAGTCGTCATTAAAATCTCAAGTATCCAACAGTTAAGGAGTTATCTTTTTCTATTAGTGGTGATTAAAAAAAATGCCGCTAATGATTTACCGAGGCTGTTTATTAAAACAATTCTCTTACTTTCTCAAATACTAGTAACTTTGTCATTTGTTGTTTTCGAAGCCGGCGCACGCCGCGCCGCGCCGCGCACGGGGTGTTACGCGAACGCGATAGTGGCGATGCCGTACGAAAAGTTAATATAGTCGCACGGCATCGCCACTGATTCGCGTTCGCGTTCGCTGCAAATCGCTCACGTAGGACCGGGCGTAAATCGCTCACCTAGGACTTGGCGTTATGATCGCACATGTACATGAAAAATAAAATGGAGGAATGTAAGACTTTTGTTTGTCGTTTAGGTTGGCTGAGTTTATTTTTAATTAGGCGTTTTTTGCTTTTTTTCAAAGGTAAAAGTTCGTGCAGTGATATTTTTAGATATCTATTAAAGATAGATTAGTAAAATACAGATATTTAGATATTTGTATAAGTAACCCACTGCACAAAACATGATATACATAATAATTAATATGTGTTACGTGCAAGTTGCTATTTATAGAAAAAAAATTAAAAGCATGTTTAGTTTTACATACGTATATTCAAAATATATACAGATTACTTAATCTTTTTTATTTCTGTTCCAGGTAAAATATCATTGAATATTTTAGAAGTAATATTTCCGAGAGAGCTTTTAAAATCCATCAGTGAGACCAACAAAGAAGTAGTATATCTCAAGGATACACCATAAATTTCCGGAGATATTAGGCGCGTAAATTATTGAACTAATAAGTATCTAATATTTTCTCAGTAGTTGTACGTAAATAAATAGTTTGTGTTAGTATATAAATCAAACAATATTAATGTTTAAATAATATCGGATAGAAACGAATTATATTTATAACTGTTAAATGTGTTTCATCAACGTACATAAATAAATAGTGCATCATATCCTAATTTTTAACGTATATGTATAAGTAGAATATATCAATTTTCAAATAGCATAAAATGGACTTATTATATTTATGATATTTAATCAGTTTTCTTAAACGGTGATTATTAGTATATTATAATAAACATTTCAATCAAAAATGAATTACTGCGTGCGACAAAGATAAATAATTAGTCAATTCCCTATTCACTTATACGAATACTGTCTAAATTAATAGTAACATTATATTCCTCACCCCGAATAAATTGAAACCGAAACGTCAGACACCACGATATGGTTTACTCATCGGTACACTTTTCAACCGCGCTATGTACTACTTTATACAAAAATATAAAATAGTTGAACGTAAAAACGATATACTTTATCATAGTTTCAATACAAATTATTGAACAATTATTCGCCTGCTATTCTCATAACTAAGAGGTATATTTATCAAAAGCATTTCTTATCGTTTAATTTTGGTTGTTCTGGACTTCGCTTTAGGACATTTTAAGCCATTTTGTCGAATAAAAAATTGTTACCCTTTGGAGATATATTATTTTTATGCGCTGCGAGGAAGAAAACTATTTAATTCCATTATTGATGATCCCATATTCGATTTTCTATCTAATTTGTTTGAAGCAAGTATGTTATCACTGTTGAGGAAATATATTAATGATTCGGAGTCAAAAATATGTTGCCGGGGGCTGTCTGAATTCTAAAGAGCTAAGATAATACACACATCGTCAAAATTCTTTTAAGGAACTGTGTATTTTTTTATTATAAAAATTACGTATACAGGGTAAAAAAAATTAACAAAACAGATGCGCAAAATTGAATTTTAATTTTTGTGCAAAATAAAAATTAAATGTAATAGAAAAAGTTAGAAATCGGTGTGTCTTCCCCTCCTCTGCCACAGAAAGTTGACATGCCTGTGCATGGAAGCAATGAGGTTATTAATTGTCCAGCTGCAATTTTTAGGTCCTGCAGGGTTAAATGTGGATCATCCCTATTATGAATCCGTGTATGAACATAACGCCATACTTTTTCTAGCGGATTCATGTCGGGAGAGTTTGCCGGCCACTCCAGTCTTTCAATATTTCCATTGTCTAGTGCCAGTTGTACCCGTGTGACAGGGTTTGACGTTGTCATCCATAAATACGAAATGGCACCACTTAATTTGCGAAGTGGATGAATTACACGTTGTATATTATTTTCTGCGTAAATGTTTCCAGTCATAGTCCCATCTATCACAATAAAAGCTGTGCGGCGATTAAACATTATACGACCCAAGAACATGATTGATTCGCCTTGATATGGAATAAATTCTTGAGTAATGACCAGTTTTTCTTGCCCTCCAGATGCCCTCCACACTCTATGACGCCGAGTATCACTTACTAAACCAAATCTTGTTTCGTCCGAAAGAGCACATTACGGGGGGTAAAAGCTTCCTCTATGTTCCTGCGCCAAATGAAGGCATACAGCTATATTTCGATTCCTATGGACAAAATTCGTTACATCTTCCCTTTTGGTTGTTACTCTAGGGCGACCAGTTCCATATTTTTGATCAACGCTTCCAGTTTCTTCACACATATTTACGATACGAATTACAGGATCTGAAAAATTCTCTTGATGTAATGCGACTATTCTGGCTCTATAAAATTGCGAAATCATGTTTCCGGCATTCTTAAAGCAGTAGGCACACACAATATGTAAATATCAAGGTACGGATATATGTGATTTAGTGACTTATTATAGCGAAATTGCTTTTGGTAGAGTGTTAACAATCTTTTAATAACATTTTTTGTTCCATGAAATCCACAACAAATCTGTCGAAAACAAAATATTTATATAAAAAATTAATAGGCCGTCCAGAAATTTGGCGATGTTTGTACTTAGAGAAAAAATATGTGCAGAATACGTATCAAACAGTTTCTACGGCATAAGTGCTCTAATCTTAATATGTTAACATGTTTATTTCATACTGTCCTGTATATTGTCAATTCCCGGCTTCATTGCGGCCGGGAAATGATGCATTATGGTATCAGAGCCGGGAAGTGTTGCCTAGCAACCTGTTATTGGGGATCTATGCCCACAAAAAGTGTCAAAATTATTAACGAGATATTTTTATCGCGATAGTTCTTAACATTTCTGACAATTTGATGAAATATCAAACTCTACAGTCTACCTACAAAGCAAATTCCAATAAAATTTATTATTTTTTATTAAGTCAATTTTTGATTTTATAATTTTAACGTAAGAAGCTTCAGTAATCGTCAGTATATACTAATGCCACGGCATAATAAACAATCGGCAGCTTCACTCGCCTTCTCGATATCGCTACGCGCATATCCTCGCGCACGCCGGCATGTGGGGGTCCAACCTCTCAATCAAACCATTGTCGTCGTTTGTTATAATAAAAAGAAATATTTACGGCAGTTAGGAATCAGTAGCGTGTGCCTTGAATGTATATTTTTTTTTGATTGTGATGTGAGTTTATAGTTCGAAGGCGATGTGTATTATGTAGTTTCTGTCAGTTTCCTTGAGAATCGTAGATTAATTTTCTAGATTTTATGATATAGCAGTTATTTTCTAGTGTAATTTATTAACTTTGACGTGTTTTCACTATGCCTGGGCAAAGTTGTGCAGCAACAAACTGTAGGAACAAAGGAATAAACTGCAATAAAAGCTTTTTTCGGTTTTGCAGAGATCCTATTATGTATGGTATGTATATGGGATACAATTTAAAAATACTATTTAAGGGTCAATACCTACTTATTTAGATTTAAGACGGTCAGTTTAAACAGGAAAATGTAATTAAAAGTTTAGGGTCAATATTTAATATTTATAGACTTAAATACGAAGGGGATTTCAGTAGTGAATTTGTGTACTGGGTGGCTTGAATTCGAGTTTATGTATGGGGAACTCGAAAACCGTAAGAGATGCAGTGTCGGTCAAATTAGGACAAAATTACGCATTTAGGAGCCTAACAATATGCAATTTAGAAAGTTCCGAGTATTTCCGGAGATATCCGGAAAAAAAACGAAATATTGAAAAATCATTTTATTTTCTCATGAGCATATTTCAAGACGAATTTCAAATTGGATTGCACTTTTGCATTGCCATTTTTCTCGCTCTATCCAATGATGATATCCAGTTTGGAATCCGACTTTTCATCATCAACTTTCATTTTTTTAAATACTTTTATCGTTTTTCACATGATTTTCCTAATTAATATGAATATGTGTTTATATTTTTTGCTTTTTTGAAATTACTTATTTTGCTTTGGCGTAATTTTAAATGTTTGTTACTTTTAAATTTTTTATACTTTATAAAAATATTTTATTTTGTTTTCTGTGGTAAGTAAAAAATCAAATTAACTGTAGTTAAACCAAATAGTAAAAAATAGTTTTCTTGCAGTCCTGTTTATTGTTTTTCAGCAAAAGTATTCCACAAATATGTTGGAAAAATAGTTTTTAAAAATTATTCGGCAGCAATATTTCAAAGATAAAACCTCTTGAGTTGAAGAAAATACATACTATGTACCAACTTAAGTTATCACAAACAATAAAAAATAGTTTACTAGCAATTCTACCTATCACTTTTCAACAATATGATCCCACTAAATGGAGTGGAAATGTGTTTTGTCATGAAATATTCGACAGTAGTATTGGACAAATTCTAAAACTTCTTAGGTTGAAAAAATATATACTATGTAAGTACCAACTTTAGTTATACCAAATAATTAAAAATCGTTTACTAATAATCCTACCTATCACGTTTCAACAATAATTCGGCAGAAGTATTAAAGAAATTCTAAAACCTCTTAAGTTTAACATAATACATATTATAATATACCAACTTTAGTCATACCAAATAATAAAAAATAGTTTACTAATAATCCTAACTATCACTCTTCAACAAAATTATTCGACTAAATGGGGTGGAAATGTGTTTTTACAAGTTATGCAGCAGCAATATTGTAGGAACTCTAAGACCTCTTAAGTTGAACAAAATATATGTGCACCAACCTTAGTTATAGCAAATAATAAAAAATAATTTACTCGTAATTCTACCTATCACTTTTCAATAAAATTATCCCACTAAAATGGAGTGGAAATGTGTGTTGTCGCGAACTATTCGGCAGTATAACAGACTATATATTATAATATAACAACTTTAGTTATAGCAAATAATAAAAATAGTTTACTAATAATCCTAGTTTTTACTCTTCAACAAAATTATTCCACTAAATGTCTTGAAAATGTGTTTCTACAAATGATTCAGCAGCAATATCATAGAAACTCTAAAGACCTCTTAAGTTGAACAAAATACATGTCCACCAACTTTAGTTATGGCAAATAACAAAAAATAATTTACTCGTAATCCTACTTATCACTTTTCAACAAAATCATCTCACTAAATAGGAAATGGATTCTTTCCCAAATTATTCGGCAGTAGTAATGGAGAAATTCTAAAACATCTTAAGTTGAATAAAATATATATTATGGAAGTACCTAATACATAACTTTAGTTATAACAAGTAATAAAAAATAATTTAACGTATCTTTTATTTAAACATATGTACAAAACACAAATAAAGAAAATTTATTGCTTATTCATATTTATAGTTATTGTGCAATTATTGTTTCTCGTAATACTAATCTCTGATGGCATATTCGCAGATGTAACAGCAGCAGAAGTAGTAGTCGTTGTAGTTTGTGTTTGTAGCAAAGCTTGAACAAAATTTTCATCACGCTGTATCCTTCGGGCTATCTTTGTTTGCCTTTCCTTCAAGACTATCTTCTACATACTTCTCAGCTACAGCTGAACTCTTCCACCCACTGTGGCGCTTTAGAACCGACAGATCTGCACCTGCATTAGCAAGAAATGTTGCTGATGTACGACGGAAGCAATGCCCCGTATATTTTTCGGGATTATCAAGTTTAAGATATTCAGCTATCTTTTTTGGCATAGCTCCAATTGTATGGATCCCCACCCTCTGCTGAATACATTTTCCATGTAGATATGTTCTATATTGTTGTGGAGGATTCATGTTTTAACTTACAAATGTTTGGATTTCCTCTCCACTATCGTTTTGAATTGGTTATATAGAGCCTCTTCGGCTCTGGCCCCAGGATGTAAACAGCACAAGTGCTAGTTTAGTAACCCTAACGAAGCGGAAAAAACTAAAGATAACTTGAAAACCGTCGACGTCTCGAGGATGAAATCTGTCCCCGTCGTCAAGAACGAACAAATCTAAAAATGAAAATGGTTAGTAAATGTAAATAACAGTAAAAAGTTATCGCAAAAATTTGTCAAGTTTTGAATAGACTTTGACAAGATGACAATAATAATATCATATCGTACAATTACTGGTTAGTGGTCTATTTAGGTAAGTGTAATAATGAGATGATACTTTGTGTTATGCGTTTAGATAGAATTCAATGATTTTTGTTAAAAAGTTTAGTTAATTTTAAAATGTCTCTTATCAACTTCAGTTTTTAGCAAAGGTAACCATGTGTTGTTAAAACTAACAGAAGTTGAATCAACACATACATCTTTATTTAATAAAATTAAAGCACTTTCTTTAATCTTACGTTTTTTAGATGATGGTTCCTTTGCCAAAATACTTGAAGCGTTCCATTGTATTCTGTGATTGTTATCAAATGCATGTTGACAAATATGTGATTTGTGGAATTGTGTATTTTTAATACAAGTTTGGTGTTCTTTTATTCGTTTTGATTATGGTCTACAGATTTCACCTATATAAAATTTATTGAATTACATGGTATCGTTGGCTGAGAATTATCAGTCAACGATGGTATTTTATAGATAACATTTTTAGTAATTTTATTTTCATTGAGAGGTTTTGTTTTTGTTAGTTTGGATCTAAGAGTGTTTTTGATTTGAAAATAGTACGAATGTTAAATTTATTACCTATTCGGAATATATGGAATAAAGATGTTCGTAATAGGTCTATTTTGATTTTGTCTAATATTTGGCTGTTAAAAATCAATAAAGCATTTTTCAATGAAATCAATAGAATAGTTATTATTAATTAAAAAATTTGTATTTTCTGTGTTGAAATTTTTATTATTACAAATTATTTTCATTCTATCATATAGACTTTTTACGACTCCCTTTTTGACCATTGTTGGGTGATTTGAATTAAAATTTAAATATCTGTTTGTATGTGTAGGTTTTCTGTATATTTTTTTTCGAAAATATTCAAGTCTTTTTTTATAAGAATGTCAAGAAATGAAAGTTGTTCATTAATTTCTCTTTCTATAGTGAATTTGATTGTGGGTTCTTTGGTGTTAATATGATTTAGAAAATCGTTAAGAAAATGTTCGTTATACGGATAAATTGAAAAAAATTTCATCTATATAACGCCACCAAATTTAAGGTTTATATTCAACAAAATTTAATTAAAAATGTTCCATAAAAATATTACTTAATAAAGGTGATAAAGGCGAACCCAAACCATACCATTGTTTTGTTGATAGTAATTGGTACTGTATTGAAAATAAATAGTTTGTAGCAAAAAGTAAGTAATTCGAGTCTATATTAAATTTTGTACGTTCACCAAGGTTAGTATCATTTGCTAATTGTTTCCTACAATATTTAAAGATTTATCAAGAGGTACGTTGGTAAAAAGACTAACAAAATCAAAACTTACCAGAGAATCGTTAGGATTTAAATTAATTTGTGATAGTTTCTCTAAAAAATGTTCTGTTTCTTATATATGAGCTAGTGTTGTTAGCAAGTGGATTAAGAATGTTGGACGTAGAGGAATATTTAGTTTATGTATTTTAGGTAGTTACTCCATAAAAATGAGATGTTTTACTATTGTATGGTGTCAGTTTGAATCTTTCTATATCATTGAATTGATTTTTGTGTTTTTTTTAACATATTGTATATCTGTCTCTCAATACGTTCTGTTGGATCATTATTTAGTATTGAGTAATTACCTTCATTTAAAAGAGACATCTTTTCATCGTAAGTAATGCAATTCATTATTACGGTTGAATTACCTTTATCGGCTGGTAGAATTTTAATAGTGTTATCTCATTTTAATGATTTTAATGCTCTTTGTTCTGTGTATGTTAAGTTTTGTTTAGTTTTAAATGCCTTTTCCAGTGTGATTTTAGTTCTAATAATTCTAAATTCGTCTTTATGTTCTTCTGGTAAGTTTTGTGTTGTTTCTTCAATCGCTGAAATGATATGAAACTTAGAAACGATTTTAGATGTAACTGAGTAATTTAGACCTTTAGAAGAAACAAGTTTATCAACATCGAATAATACTCTATCAGACAAACTGATTACAGTTTTTTCAATAAAGTCGTTATTTTTTGGCATTAGAAATTTCTTTGTTCAATTTTTCTTGAATGAGATTATTAAATTTATTTATATGAATAAGTTTTTGTTTATCAAAATTTATTAAATAACTGTTATGAATACAGCTACAAATATAATTGAAATCTATAGGTAAAATTTGATTTTGCAAGTTTAATTTTAAATTATTAATTTCTATTTGAATTTTATATTTATTAAATCTATGAAACTGTAATCTTTCTCATAACAGAGCATTACTTGCTCCTCCAAGATTCTTATGGTGTTTTGGTTGTTGCATGGTGCTTTAAGTCTTAAACCTTTAGGCATCAAGTTGTTGCTTTTGCATTTATGTAAAAAAGTTAGACTGTTTTCAAAATGCAATAGCTTTTTATGTTTATTTTCTAAATCTCCAAAAATGGAACAAATATGAGGCTCATACCTTTGTAGTAGAAAATATGTTCTAATAATAATAATAATAATTAAATTAAATTTCAACAAAGAGAAAGAATTTTTAACCAATGTTTAAATTAATAATAACCATCTATTGATTTCATTGAAAAATTGTTTATTGATTTTGAACAACCAAATATTAGACAAAATCAAAATAGCCCTATTACGAACCTCTTTATTCCATATATTCCTGGTTTATCAGACAAAATAAAACGAATAGGGAATAAATTTAACATTCGTACTATCGTACTATTTTCAAAACAGAAAACACTCCTAGATCCAAACTAACAAAAACCAAACCTCTCAATGAAAATGAAATTACTAAAAATGTTATCTATAAAATACCATGTGAATGCAATAAATTTTATATAGGTGAAACCTGTAGACTATTATCAAAACCAATAAAAGAACACCAAACTTATATTAAAAATACACAATTCCACAAATCACATATTTGTCAACATGCATTTGATAACAATCACAGAATACAATGGAACGCTTCAAGTATTTTAACAAAGAAACCATCATCTTAAAAACGTAAGATTAAAGAAAGTGCATTATTTTTATTAAATAAAGATGTATGTGTTGCTTCACCTTCTGTTAGTTTTAACAGCACCTTACCTTTGCTAAAAACTGAAGTTGACAAGGGTCATTTAAAAATTAACTAAACCTTTTAACAAAAATCATTGAATTCTTCATAAACGCATAACACGAAGTATCACCTCATTTTTACACTTACCTGATTATTTGTACGATATGACATTATTATTGTCATCTTGTCAAAGTCTATTCAAAACTTGACACATTTTTGCAATAGCTTTTTACTGTTATTTACATTTACTAACCATTTTCATTTTTAGATTTGTTCGTTCTTGACGACGGGGACAGATTTGATCCTCGAAACGTCGACGGTTTTAAGTTATCTTTAGGTTTTTTAGCTTCGTTAGGGTCACTAAACTAGCACTTGTGCTGTTTACATCCTGGAGCCAGAGCCGAAGAGGCTCTATATAACCAATTCAAAATGATAGTGGAGGGAAAACCCAAACATTTGTAAGGTAATACATTTCCTATGTCGAAAACCAATAAATAATGCTTTTTCTTTAAATTCTTTTGGTCGTAATGAAACGTAATTTCTAAATATCTCCAGAAAATTTATTCCATCCACCTCATTCATAACGGTAAGTACACGTCTTACGTTAGTTTTAGTACGATCAATCACAACTACTAATTGGTTTCCTGTATCTTGAATCTCATCAATGTTCATCGAGTACAGCTCCTTCCTTCAACAACCTCCAGCAATCCCTAACACTGAAATTACCTAAAATAAAGCTAAAAACACTACTTCTTTTCAGTGGCGGCTCGCGGCTTTGAAAAGTGGGGAAGAGCTTCCGACATCGACAGAGGGAAAATTTTTGGGGTCCACGCCCAAACTGCCAAAATTTGTTCATAATTATTACCGGTAATTTTTAGGTAAATCATCAAAAAATCAAATATATTCATATTGTATTAGCAACAAATCATTTTGTTGCTAATACAAATGTCTACGAATAAGGCACTAAAACTAGAATATATAGAAAATGTCTCTTATAAAATACTATAATGGATCAACCGTTGAATGTAAATTAAAAATAATTCTAAGAATTCACGGCGGAATGTCCCCTAATAAACTCGCCATAAACGAAACAACGTGCTTTCGCGTTGATCTGAGAATGGAAGTGCTACATGCCAGCTCTTCCAATCATTGCAAACCAAACAAATGTACGACCATTACGACGTCATCGTTGTCATGGCAACCAACTAGTTGCGCTTATACTTTTGATGACTCGACGGCTCTCGAGGGATACCTCTTCCGTAAAGGTCTACACAAATGATAATGAAATTGTCACTGATATGGGCGCGTACGCGAAAAGACATAGACATTTTCATGTGGGTTCATCTCTTGTTCTATTCGATAGTGGAGTTAACGGGCAATGTGCAGGTGGCGAGATTCTTGTTCTTGTTTTATGAAGCTTTGATTTTAATATTTGAAAATGATTGAATTATTAGTTATTAGAGGGGTAACGGGAAACAGATTATTCCTAAACTAAGAACATTTTATCATTGAATCTTAAAATATATTATTTTACTGATGAATGAATTAATTGTATTTCTTTAAATTACATTTTCTTGAGGAAGTGGCACTTCCCCTACTTCCACTGAATAGCCGCCACTGCTTCTTTTTAAAATCATCTATGAGCTATTACTAATATACCTTTGTCAAAAGATATTCATCATTAGGCGATTCTTTCATAAATTTATTCATTTCCTCTCTTGTGAAAATTTTTGACTTATTTCACTTTTTCAAAAACGCGATGACTTGTAAATCCAGAAATATTAATATTTTCATGAACTAATAATGTCGACTTCAACATGGAGTACTTAGACCAGAGTACAAATAATATCGAGTAGATTCAGTCAGCAAAAATCGTTTCATGTTTTTGGATCAAACGCAAAAGCCGCAGCACGGTAAAAAATTAGTTTTTTCTCTACCTGCAGCAGCGAGCAGTCTGTTAGGGGAGATTCAAAAAGTATTAGCTGATGCAAAATTATTTTCTCGGTTACCTGATATTTCAAAGAGGGATTAAGGTAATTTTTAATACGTGATTCAAATGAATAAAACTATGTGATAAAATTATACAAAATAGTAACGTATAGTAAATTCAAAAACATTATAAATAAAGGTAATACCTATTAAAATAATTTATTTGACAGTTTCTAACTTGGTTCATCTATTAAAACATCTATAAAGCAGAAGGTTCAAAGTACCTGACAAATATTGTGGGAATTTAAATATAAAAAGGACATATTAAGCTAGTAAAGTAAATTTATAGCTTCTTAAAGATCTTACCACTTCATTACTCGCGCTACGAGTATTTCTCTCACATTTTATGCGAAATCGTCAGTTTTCGGAGATGGATTTGCGAACGGAGCTATCCTCCACTACTCTAGCTGACTTATTTGGCGTCCTCTTTAACATGGCCAATTAACCGGGTGCATTTCTCAAGTGATTGGCTGCATTTGTGAGAATTTCTCTCATAGCGCTACGTCTGCCGTAGTACTTTTAACATTGAAAATGTTTCTGTTTTGTTGTTATGGGGCATCAAATGGCGAAAAAGTGCATGCTACATTTGCCACACATGATGTCATATGCGTGATGAACTACTAACCCAAACTAACCAAAAGTAATCAGAAGCACCAAAAAGAACTAAATGTATCGGAACAGATTAAAAAAATTAAAGTAAGACTAATTCAAATTATCCGAACTTTTGCAGCTAACCAAAACTAACCAAATACATTAAAATTGGTTATAACGGCTCGGATCCGGTTCAAATTACTAAAATAAATTGGAACTAACTGAAACTAACCGAAAGTTGATTGAACAACTAACCAAAAGCACTAAAAAGGGCTAAACCCTATCGGGCAAATTAAAAATATTAAAGTAAGTTAAAATTAACTTAAATTAGCCGAATTTTGGCGACTAACCAAAACTAACCGAAAACATTAAATTTGATTGTAACGTATCGGAGTCGGTTCAAGTGACTAAAATGAATTAAAACTAACTGAAATTAAGGAAATGACTTTTTAACATTATAATATTTTTTAACATAATTATAAAAAAATAAAAAAAGGTGCGGATATGAAGACCTAAAAAATTGCCCTCCACTTGTAGATAGGAAAATCTATTAATATATAACTAGCCATGACGTTGCGGTAGATAATAATTCTAACCTGTTCCGAATTGTTTTAGCCCGTTCTTTCGCTTTTGGTTACTTTTAGTTAGTTTTGTTTAGCCGTTTAATTAATTTTCGGTTAGTCTCAGTTAGATCCTATTTATTTGAGTCATTTGAACCGACTGCGATACGTTATAATCAAATTTAGTGTTTTTCGTTACTTTTGGTTTTAGTCGCCAAAGTTCTGCCCGTTTTGGTGTAGTTTAACTTACTTTAATTTTTGTAACCTATTCCGATACGTTGTAGTGCTTTTGGTTACTTTTGATTAGTTTTGGTTTGTCATTCAATCAGATTTGTGTTAGTTTTAGTTGGTTTTTATATATTTTAGAATTTTAAACGGTTCCAATACGTTACGAGTATAATTAATTTTAATGTTTTTGGTTAATTTTAGTTAGTCGCTGAAATTCGGCTAATTTAAGTGAGTTTCAACTTACTTTAATATTTTTAATCTATTTTGATTTATGTTTTCGCTTTTTTGGTTACTTTTGGTTAGCTTTGTTGTTCAATCAGTTCAATCAAGAGTTCAATTTTAGCTAGTTTAAATTTATTATAGTCATTTGAACCGGTTCCAATACGTTATTACCAATTTTACTGTTTTTGGTTAGTTAAGGTTAGTCGCCAAAATTCGGTTAATTTGGGTTAATTGGTCTTACTCCTATATTTTTAATCTATTACGATACGTTTTAGCCGGTTTCGGTGCTTTTAGTTTCGTTTGGCTAGTCATTCAATCAGATTTCGGTTACTTTCAGCTAGCTCCTATTTATTTTGCCCATTTGAAGCGGTTCCGTTACATTATAACCAATTTAAATGTTTTTGGTAAAATTATGTCAGTCGCCAACATTAGGTTAATTTGGGTTAGTTTCAACTAACTTTAATATTTTTAATCTGTTCCGATAAGTTTAAGCCCTCAGTGCTTTTGGTTGCTTTGGCTAGTTTTGATTAGTCGTGCAATCAACTTTTTGTTAATTACAGTTAGTTTCAATTTATATTAGTCATTTGAACCGATTCCGATACTTTATAACCAATTTTAATGTTTTTGGTTAGTCGCCAAAATTCGGTTACTTTGGGTTAGTTTCAACTTACTTTAATATTTTTAATCTGTTCCGATACGTTTTAGCCCTTTTTGATGCTTTTAGTTACTTTTGGTGAGTTTTGGTTAGTTTTTCAATCAACTTTCGATTACTTTCAGTTAGTTCCAATTTATTTTAGTCATTTGAATCGGTTCCGATACCTTATAAATCAAATTTAAGTCTAAGTAAATACACTAACACGATCTCACACGCGTATGATCATGTGTCATGTGCATGCTACAACTTTTTCACGATTTAAGGCCCTATACCTACTAGGATAATAGAAACATTTTCAATGTTAAAATATAAGAGTTGCTTTAAAAACACAAAAGGTCATGTGAAAAATTTGCAATTATTAAAATATAAACGGATTTTTGCTAACGCTAGTGGTGACAGGCATTTTATTATTGCCGTACTTGTTTTCTTTTCTCACTATTGTCTTTATCCATATTTAGGTAAATAACAAAATTTTAATAAAGACGTATTTGTTACACCGATTATACGTGTAATTAAAAAACTGCATATTATTAAAAAATTATTATAAATCTTAATTGATAGGGTCTTTGGGGCATCTAAAAAATGAAAATCCGTCACCCACTTTTGTAATACAATAATTATCCGCACAACAATATCTCGCCCTAGTAGCGATCTTAATAATTATTTAATTCAACGCAACCCAACAGTACAGAATATCAAGGCGTTTGCACACTGACCGTAAATTCTCCCTCGTAGTGTAGCCACAACTGGCCGCCAACGAGATTGATCCGGATTCTCTTCGAAGGTAAAAACTGTCGGCGAAATTGGAAATTTGTCTCGAGTGAACCTACCGTATATACTTATTTATACCGTGCTTAGACCATAGCGAAGCATTGCTCATCTTTTTTGACTGGAAACAATTTTAATTACCTTTCTCTTCAAGAACTATGATCCTTAAAACAGTCACCGCATCTAAAAAAATACGCCAATATTACATCTTCTTGTACTCTCTGCACTAAATGTTTTTTTTTCTGCTGGTATTCTTTTTCATATCTATCGGCAGATTTCCTAGGTATTAACTTTCCTTGAGCTTCACAGGATTTTGATAACACCTCGTCAGGTACAACACTATTTGTAACAACTTCTATGTCTATCCACTCATGAAGCAAACAGGTAAAAGTGACAACACAATAGTGCGTAGTGACAGCAAGGAAATAAAATAAAACTATCGTTGTCATAGAGACGGTACATAGGTGATGCGATACTTTTGAAATGCTGCTTTTTGATAGAGATTTATTATATTCAAAATTATTTTATATTTTCCAAATATGGATTGTCTGAAATAAAATATCATACTTTACACGTCCGTTAGGTGTTATTACAGCATTCGTTTCTATTCCAGACTCAGCTGATGTGTCGCCTCACCCGTAAAACAATTAATGCTGTAATAAGTCACCTACCGGACTTATAACGTAAAATACTATTGCATGCATGGAAGTAATAAACCCAAACATCTCTCATAGTATTTTGTAGCGATTTAATATGACACAATTATATCTCTATATTGATTACACATCACTCTTTTGAATAGTTTACGCAAAACGTTTGAAAACGAACGAAGTTGTTTGAATAATAATTGGCTTTTGAATACGGGTCTGTGATAGACAGCTTTAAGCTGCGTAGGAAAAATCCTAACACGCCTTATCGGTTTTATGCGATTCAGATTTTTAAATTGGTAGAAGTAAAGCGCAATCTTTGATGCTCTATTTTGGATTGAATCGAGAGGGAAGTATGCGTAAAATGCATTCGTAATCCGCAGAGAACAATACATCGGCCTAACCGAAAAAAAGTGGGTGGTAGTTTAACAATGAAAAACTTCCAATGGTAATTACTGAAAACGCTTTCTTAAATGTGATGGCTTTCGCTTTAAGAGTACATTTTCAAATTATAGTTTCCTTTACCATTTTAGAATGGCACCCGGAAAAATGAAGTATACGCAAACTTTTAAAATGTGATCAAGCAAAATGAAAAATATTTAAATTAGGGACGTAAAGAACATTAGAATACAAACAAAAATGGTCAATGATACTTTTTCGTGTAAGATAAAGAGCCCGTCAGTTAAGTAGCTACGTTCCCATGAGAACCGCAAACTAGCACTACTCAACAGAAAATTACGAAGAGCCGAGGAGCTCATTAGCCAACCTTTACTTTACATTTTCTTATATTTGAATTGTTATATTTATTTTTTGCTAAACCATTGCACTTGCTAGTAGTAAAATAAATGTTTAACAAATAAACTTCTGCGTATGAATTACTTAAGTCGTCCAAGCGTTTTTATGGTAAAAACCAACGATTTTTGTAGAATAGGAAAATAACGTCTAATTAAATTAATCTAGTAATCTTAAATAATTTGAAGGTTTATGCGACGTATAATATTTTATCCCCGATTTAAAAAAGTGTATTGTCAAAAACATATTAATTTACCTTAAAGTTTAGGCTGGTTAACAAAGTAATATTGTGAACTACTAAAATGTATAAAGTACTAAGTAAATATCACCCTGTCCTAAGTTTGAACTTGAACTTGGAAAATATTACGTTAAATATTAAAGATAAATTATAAACAACGCGAATGATCAACGCAAGCGATTATAAAACTTAAACGTGCAACAATCAGCAAATTTTATTATATAAATTACGCACGCGAACCATCAGTTTGGCAGACTTTGTTTCTTACTCCACACCAGTTCCTTACAGCACGCATATCCATAGAGTCCTAACCTTTCCTAGCTAAAACCCGAGTTTCGCAGCACACATGTGCGTGGGCTTCGTACCCACCTAAGTAGTAAAGTCAAATCTTCGATAAATTTGTTAAAGTTCTAAGAGAGTTTCAAAGTAGAATCCGTCATATAGTTAAAGTGTGGTGTAAACTCTGCGTGAAATTAAGCTAAACTAATCTGCCGTTAAAATCGTTCAAATACCTACCTAAATTAAATAGCAAAAGCTAACCATAAATAATACGCAGTACAACTCTTAAACTTTATTATAAATAATGACCAGGATCTATAAATAATTGTAAGTATACCTACCTCAACCGAAAAGACACGCGCGCATTTTCATAATCAAGTAAAGTGTAAATTCCAATAGACATTATTATGGTATGGGTTCAACAAAGTTTCTATTTTATCATCTCTTCTCTCCCGACGTAGATCGATCTCTAATCTGAGCTACCTAAACCACAGCTTATTCACTACCAGCTAGTCATCTTGCGGCGGCATCCTTTGATTTGGGAAAGTCAATAACCAGATGTTGCAAATTTTAGAAATGGGCCATACCTCAATATTGTTCTAAACATCTGGGCATCTGAGTAATACTTTTGACAGTTTGTTTAATTTAAAATATGCTTTTTTATCGTCTAAAATCCATTTAAAAACGATTTTAAATGGCAAAATTGTATAAAAATTAAAAATTTTCGCGTAGGGCGATAGCCGTGGCTTCGTACGAATTTGTCGTGGATTTTGAAGCGAAAATTCATTTTAGATTCAACCGTGGCCAGCGCGACTGTGGAACTGAACCGCTCAGGGAACTGCCAGGTCGGCGCAGTGCCCGGCACTCCAACTCTCCGATTTCGGTTGAGATGACAAGCTGGTATTGAATAAGCTGTGCCTAAACTCCCATACCACAGCTTATACAATAAAGCTGTGCCCATGCCCATACGCTATAGCATTGCCTGACAATATTTTTCCATTTTCCCTGAACAATTTAATAAATATTTACATATAGCAAAAAATGGTTCAGTGATAAATGACTTTCATGTTCTAAATAATTCTCCTAAACTGTTCTGAAAATGCATTTCTTTTTCTCAATAAAAACGTCATTAATACGGATATCTTTCTAATTGTCAACGGAAAATAAATTTTGAGTTAGGTTACCTTTGGGACCAAGACGACATTTTGACCAAATCCATGATGTGTTGTGTTAAAATTAATGTTGGATGTTACTGAAAACATTAAAACCATTTTGACATAGCGCATTTTTATGCAAGTAAAAAGTAACTGAAACGTACTTTTATATCGAATGATTGAAAATATTTTCGAAATTCGTTAGGTATAAAAAACTCGCATGAGGCATACAAATGCTTATCTCCACTTATAAAATCAGTATTTACTGAAAATAAAATCTACTAATATAATTATTATATAATAATAATTATATGAATATTAATATGTAATGTTATAGGTTTTTTCGCTATAATTAAATACTTCGTCAGATATGGCTACTATACGACTATGGTGAATAAGTGATTCGCAGTTGAAGTAAAAAAAATCTATATCTTAAAAGTGTAAAAGGAGGTTGACATCTCATTGTTCATCTGAAGATTCACCCTGTGCTTGCAAATCTATTTTTGAAATATTGCTTCTTAGATTTCATATCTTTTGCGTTTATGGTTTTTAATACGGGATATCGAAGTATTCTCCTTTTGACGTATTTTTAGTTTCCATCTGGGGGGCAAAAAAAAACAAACAATTACTTAAGATGTAATAATTATTGTTAAGAATTTCATTTAACCATATGCTTCAAAATACGAGTACCTTGTATATTCCAATGAAATTCAAGAACATGATGGAGAACATAAACTTTGACATCTGTTTTTTTAGTGGTAAATATTTTCCACTTGCGTTGATTTTTAACGAATTTACATGATTCGTCAAAAATTATAAGTTATGTAAAACGACTGGTTTGTTTGCAAGACCTAGTGAAATGTTTTTATGGAAATAATTGTTGTGTTGTAAAATTTTTAAGATGTTATAGATTTAAAATTAGGTACTGTATAATATGAAAGAATAATTGATCATCTATTAGGGTAGTTAGATAGGTGTGATCTAATTAGTTTTTATCTGTCTACTGTCAGATTTTAGCAAATATAATGA
>MU185639.1:25572-53513 GCA_016904865.1 Pissodes strobi | reverse complement strand
ATTTTTTTTTATGGCAGAGGCACACACACTAAAGTTTGATCCTATGGCGCTCGACGAGCGGTGTGTGTGCAACGGTATTGATTGACACGGCTCTGTTGTAGATTGTAATTAGTGGAGTGAATTCCACAGTGATGCAGTGCGCCAGACAAAGGAGTTCTTGTAAAGCGATGTTCTAGGTGTTTCCAGTTGTACGACAAACTCGTGCGCTCTTGCCGTCTGTCGTGACTGTCTGACAGGAGTTGCCAGTGGCGGGATGAGGCGGGCCAAATTCTGGGAACATCTGCCGTGAAAGTATCTGTAAAACAGAGACATCTCGGTCACATGTCTGCGGTGTTCAAGAATATCCACATTCCGGGTCAACTCCGGGTCGCCGACGAGGCGCACAGCTCTCTTCTGAATGGAATCCAGTAGCTTTAGGGTGTGCTTTGGTGCGGCACCCCAGATATGTGAGCAATATTCTAAGCACGGTCTTATTTGCGCTTTGTAGAGCAAGAGCAACTGCTGCGGTGTATAGTGTTTTTTGTTGCGAAATAGCGCACCAAGCTTCTGGGAGGCTGACTTTGCGATTTTAGCAACGTGGTCATGCCAGGACATATTGCTGTTGACCGAGACACCCAGCAGTCCGATTGACGAGGATGAAGGAATGGTCGATCCTGCCATAATGATGTCAGGGCCAGCTGTATTGGCCCTCTTGGTAAACGTTGCTGCTTGGGTCTTTGCTGCATTGAACTGGACCAAATTTCGATCGCCCCAAGTTTGAACTTTCTCCAGGTCTTGATTTATTGCTGTAATCTGCTCCTGTCTGCGGTGATGAGTCTCAGTCGCTGGTAAGGGTTTTTCTGATCTAAAGTGTGAGACAAGGGTACTGTCATCTGCAAAACTGTAAACAGGATTATTCGTTTCGATCAGCAGGTCATTAATATAGATGAGGAACAGAGTTGGTAAAAGTATTGCGCCGTATTGATTATCGCTGATTATTCTGTTGTTCTCGAGGTACTTGAGTAGTTGTTGATTGACTACACGTTCCATGGCTTTGAAGATTATTGGAAGCAAGGCAATTGTGCGATAGTTTGAGGGCGTGATTTGCCTTTTTTTTGGAACAGTTTGCACTCGAGCGACTTTCCAAGAAAATGGGTAAATCCCTTTTCCGTAAGACAGAGAAAAAGCCTGGAAAAAACGGGTGTTAGTATGTTGGCGCAGTTCTTTAACACGATGGCCGGATAATTTTACGAATATCACGGTGATGAAACTTGACTTCTGCCATGGCAGTGTTGATGTTCGATATGGTGGGGAGAGTCTTGCCTTGGGGAACGTCTAAGGTAGAGTGCGATGAAAACATTTTGGCGAGCATGTTTGCTTTTTCCTTGGCTGTAGTCGCCGTGATGCCACGTTCGTCTGTCAAAGGTGGGAGAGACGTTTTTGTAAAGTTGTTACTTGCTGCCTTTGCTACCGACCAGAAATTCCTGGAGCCACTGGGGCATTTCAAAAGTTTATTCCTGATTCTTTGATTGTGTCTGTCCTTAGTTTCGTCGATCACACGTTTGCACTCGTTTCTCTCTTCGACAAAATAATTGCGATTTTCGGCGTCTGATTTTGCCAGAACTTGTAAGCTTGCTGTTTCCTACCTACAGCTCTTTCGCATCTTCTGTCGAACCAGGGCTTTCCTTTTGATGGTAACTTGATGGAATTTGGGATGTATGCTTCCATTCCTGAGGAGATTACTTGCGTGACCTCTTAGGCAATGGTGGATCCTTCTGTATAAGTGGCAATTCACAAACCATTGTAATAAGTTTGTGGTCGGAAATACCTAATGGTGGACCAATTGTAATTGTGTACTGGTCAGGACTGGTGGTTAGAAAAAGATCCAGGAGGGCGGCGAATTCGCCCGTCTCTGAGATTCGAGTTGGTTGGTCTACAAATTGAGTAAGCCCGCAGCTGATGGCAAATGCTTCAGCTTCTCTCACTTCGTTGTCGGTCTTGTTGTGATGTTTGAGCCAGTTAGTGTTGTGGGCATTGAAGTCTCCCAGAACGATTATTTCTGAACTGGGGTGATCGACCTGCATTGAGTCAAAAGTGGTAGCTAGTGTTGAAAAAAGCTTTGGTAGGCTCTATCGCTCGGAGGGCGATAGAGACAACATATAAACTAGGTTAAACCCTTGGCGGTGAACTTGAGCCACATGACGTCAAGGTTGTTCGGTTCGAGTGTTTCCTCGCGGTGACATGAAACGTCGCTTTGGACAAAAAGGCATATTCCGAAGTTATGTCTAAATCGGATATGTAAGTCGTAACCAGGATATGGGTAGTTCACTGTTGTTGTTGTTGTAGAACATACTTGTGTTTCTGTAAGGGCTAGTATGTGTGGTCTATTTGCTTGTAGATGTTGGTATACCGAATTTATGTTTGTATTTAAGCCTCTTATGTTGCAGAAATTCTAAATTGGTTCGGTATCTTTGCTGTCTGTGAAATGCGGAATGAAGAGCTCCCAGGGCCACCCAGCGCCCGGAGATCCGAATGGCCGGGGAGTTTACCTCCGGAATATTTTGATCCTAGAAGCACCATCATGTCCATATATTCCTACTGTGGAGCCCGGAACCACTAGCGCGGAACCGGAACGTGATTCATGAAAACCACTTAGCGCTTCCCAGTTCTGGTGGTTCTGGTTCTGTTTGTGTAAGAAATGGAGAACTTTGCGTTAGAACTGTATGAAAACTTTCTGATGTCGGAAGCCTGTTCGCGGTTTTATGCACTTGCGGGAAATGTTGCTGAAGCTCAAGATATACTGTGGTATGAGAACTATATGCGAGTTTTGTAAAAAAGGCGTACAAGTGTGTAGCGAGTTCTTAAAGACCAAAGACAGAGTAAAGTTTGTATTGGAACTTAATATGTTAAAATTATATTATAAGAATGTATGTGTGTATTAGGAAATTTAAATGTGAGAAATGAAATGTGTTTAATAAAACAAAAAAAATAGTTTTTTTTATTCATTCATAAAAAAAATATTATAAATATAAAACACATTTGAAAGCGCACACATAGGTGGTGACTTTGAATGATAAAAACTTTAAGGTGTTGAAGCAATTTAAATTGGTTGTTCGTCTAATTCAATTACTGGTTTGCTGGAATATTTTCTTAGGTAATCTGCTTCTTCGTTTCCTTTAACATAAGCAAATTGCGCTAGTTCAGTCAATTTTTTTACAATTGTTGAAAAGTGGTGTAGTGGGGTATAACCGATATTCCAATTAATGCAGTGGTGATTTTTCATTAACCATACAGCTTGCTTGTGCGCTTCAGGAGAAAGAGAATTCAAAGAAAATGGTTGCTTGAAAACATAATGACTAATTTTTTCTCCATCATAGGCAGCTAATTCTTTAGGTAGAAATTTGTTCTTTTCATCTTTGATTGCTTGAATATCCAAAACTAATCTCATATTTTTAAAGTAGCAAATTTCTTAAACACAAAGTTTTTATTGGAAAATGATTCAATACGTTTTTTCAGTTCTTCTAAATTCTTAATGAAAATGTCTAAATTCTTGAACATATTGTCCGATCATTACTTCATGAACTATATTAGGGACCTGCTTAGAGTTGCTCTATCTTTAAATGATCTTATACAACTAAGAAATATTTGTTCAAATGTTAAATAAATGTAGTGCTTCAAGAGGGTGGGGGTGAAAAATTTTATATAAATGTAATATTAAAAGCAACTTGAAAATTAAAGTTGTTTAACAAGTTTAGTGAGTGGGTTGTAAGTGAAAACTTTATCATGTAATATTAAATAATACGCTGAAGTATCTTTTGCTAAATCTTTGTTGAGTTCAAATTCTACTCTCATTACTACAGGTCCAGCTTGTAAAGATTCTTTTCGTGAGCAATTTGTATAAGCAATAAAAGCTTTTGATTTAAAATCGCTTGGATCAAATAAAGGTTCTTCGGTCTTTGCATAGTAAGAAGATCGAAATTGGGAATACATTTCATACAATATAGCATATTTATTATTACTTATGTCCAGGAGAAGATCATTATAGGGGTGTTTTTCAGAATTCAAAAAAACTTTAATATTTCTCAAGTTTATATTATTAAATTTACTCATATTTGATATTTTCGAATCTGTCTTCTTCTGTTGGAACGCAACTATAACATGACGAAGAGTTTCAACCCTAGTAAATGTCTTAACAGGCCAATTGTGTCTGGATGTTTTCAACAGTTCCGAATATTCAACTAATTCCCAACTTCTATATGCAATAACTAAATCTGTTCCCTTATCAATATTTTTTGTTAATGACAATTCTTGAATGATTGCTACTGAAATATGTGATATATTCCAAGTTAGTTTGTGAAGAGTAATTTTTGTTATTTCGTTTGGATCGGTAGTTATAATAGCATTATTGTCAGTGTTATCTCGCACAGTATTAGCTCCTCTTTTGCGTTTAATATAACTTTCCTATAGTCTTCAAAGAAACCCACTAACATTTTAAGAGGAATGCAAACATTAAATGTACCAATTTTTTCATCAACTAAAATATTTGCAATCTTTGGTGACCATCCTGCATTTTTTAATTTGACAGATTCATTTGTATTATATGAGATGTAACCTTTTAGAGTAGATGTTAATCCAACATCCCTTATAGAATCTATAGTAACCCCATTCAACTGATATCTCATTTCTCTAAAGAGAAATGCTATCCCATTGTTTACAAGAGATAGTGTTTTAGAAACTGTTCCATCTGCTTTAGATAATTTTCCCTCTATGTAAAGAAAACTTTCACAGGGAAGAGTATACTTTTCAATTTCATAAACGGGAATTATTTTTCATCATTGTTGCTTAATTTTGTTGGCAAATATGCCTCATAAGAATGCAACTCTGAGTGAGTAATAGAATTGTCAATATAAAGTTTTTCACTAACATTAAGGATACTCATTTTAAAAGTTTAAGTCCAAGTGATTTAAGAAACTGTTTGTTTGTACTTGTAAATCTATTAGCGTTGACTCGACTACTAAACTTAACTTTATTATGTTTAGCTTTATATGTTTTTTGAATTTGTTGAATATTGGCTGTTGATTGAATATCGTTTCTATTATAAAAAATAACCATTATGAATTTAGATTTTTACATGTAATCTTAGTGAAACAGTTACTTTTCGAAAATTAACAAAATTGAGATTCTGAACTAATATTTTGACAGTAATTTTGTCTATTGCTTTTACTATTACCGGAAAATAAATAATATTTTGAGGACTTTCAATTATTTTAAATCCTGGCGAAACGTTTGGGAAAATTGATGTATAATATGGACAGGTCTTCCGTTCAGATAGGAACCTTCAGCAATACTGCAATCTATACATAAGGAATTAAATTTTATAATTTCAGCTGGATTGTCTGATAATTTACTTTTTCCATTACCTTTAATAGTTTGGTTTTTAAATCCTAAAATTTTTCCAATAGTTCCATCTTTAAATATAATATCTACAGTAGATTTAATTTCAGATTGTAAAGTGTTATGATTTGCATATAAGTGAAAAGATATTCCTTTTTTATCAAAAATTCTTTGTATAAATTTATTTATATCGCTTATTTCATAACTACCAGCAGGTATTTCAACGTAATCGTTTGAATTCCCATAATAAAGTTTGCTATTAGTTTCATCAATGTTGGGAATGGCATTAAGAGTTTCAAAATTTGTCAGTCCTATAACATAATTTGAGTCTTCATCTAAGTAAGTTGGTGGATTAAATGATGCAAGTTCACTACTTTGTGCTGAAAGTGCTATTGTAAATGACATGTCAGTTCACACAAACTCTTTGAAATAAAAAAAGATATCTATTAATAATTAAATTATTTTCCAAATGTGCATTATCATTTCTTGCCTTTAAAATCGCTATTTTCATAATTTTAACAGCATTTTCCGCTAATCCATTTGTTACAGGATGATACGGAGCTCCTGTCAAATGCTTCACTCCACCCTCAAAAAGAAAGCGCTGAAATTCTTCAGACATAAATGTGCCAGCATTATCTGTACAAATGCATACTGGAAGGCCATATCTAGCAAAAATATTTAATTGTGGTTGTTGCCGTAATATTGCTGACCTCAAAACATTCCAGCCATTTCGAGGTTGCGTCTATAACTATAAGAAAGTTTTTGTTAAAAATAGAACCGAAAAAATCTGCATGTAAACGTGTCTATGGTTTTTTTGGCCAATACCAAACTTCCAAAGATGCCTTTGGGGCGTTACTTGAATAAATAGCACAAGATTCGCATTTTTTTACTAAATTTTCGATTTGAGAATCGATACTGGGCCACCGAACGTAAGACCTTGCTAAAGATTTCATTTTAATTATTCCCATATGAGTAGAATGGAATTCTTTTATAATAAAATTTTGAAATTTAGAAGGAATTACTAAACGAAAACCCCATAATATACATCCTTGTTCAATGCTAAGTTCATACCTTTTATTAAAATGAGGTTTAAATTCTATAGATGGACAAATATTTAGCCACCCAAAACGTATCTAATAGAGTAATTTGTTTAAAATCTTATATTTCTTAATTTCCTTTTTTATGTTCGTAAAATCCAAAGACATATCAATATCTTTTAATAAATGTAAATATGATGTTTCGCAGTTAACTTTAAAAAATGGTATTGTTTCCTCTTCCAGCAGAGCGGAATTTTGCAAAGGCATTCTAGATAAAAAAAATCTGCAGTACCTATTTTTACCTGAATTAACATATTTAGTATCAAATATAAAAGGGGACAAGATATGAACCCAGCGTTGCAAACGATTTGCTGCAAAGACAGGTATTTCTTTTTTATCTCCAAAAATGGTCAACAAAGGTTTATGGTCAGTTACTAGCAAAAGCCTTTCATTGTAAATATATTGAAAAAACTTTTTAACTCCGAAAATAATGGCTAACGCTTCCTTCTCAACTTGCGAATAGGACACTTCAGTACTGTTTAAAAGACGTGACGCAAAAGCTACCTGTTTTTCTTCATTTCGGTCGAAAACATGACTTAAAGTTGCTCATAATACAAATTGGGAGGCATCCACGGTTAACTTAATCTTTTTAGATGGATCGAAGTGCGTTAAAACAAAAGATGACAGTAACATTTCTTTAGCTCTTTCGAAACTTTGGGTAGATTCTAATGACCACTGCCACTTGACATTTTTTTTAAAGATGATACAGTGGTTTTAAAATTAAAGAAATATTTTTAATAAATTTGCAATCAAAATTAATCATCCCCAAAAATGATTAAGTTCCGCAATATTTTTCTGGACATTTTTTATCACCCTCTCTTGAGAAGTATGAAGGCCTTCTTTGTCAATTGTGTGACCAAGATAATGTACAGTCTTTAAATAGGAAACATTTTTCTTCTTTTTACTTTTAGTCCGCATTCCTGACGACGAAAAACATTTTCCAGGCGCTCCATATGAATTTTGTCATTTTCTCCCGTCGCCAGAATGTCGGCTAAAAAACAAACAACCTCCGGCATGGTAAACATTTGTTCCATAATATTTTGGAAAATGGCGAGAGCACTCGTTATTCCATAAGTTAATCTAGTATAAGAGAAAAGACCTTTGTGTGTAGAAATTGTGACAAGTTTTCTAGATCCTTCCGTAAGCATAATTTGCTGGTAAGCTTCGGACAGATCAATTTTTGAAAAACTTTCCCCGACCTTGTAATTAAGGAAATAAGCATTCAATACGTGGTAACGGAAAATGACTAATGTCCAACTGAGGATTTAAAGTTATTTTAATATCTCCGCAAATGCGGATATACCCACTGGATTTTAAAACAGGCACTATAGTACCCCGTTATTTATCAGACGTTCTATCTATTTTTCTATTTTAGGTTTTAACGCGAATGGTACTGCTCGCGCTTTAAAAAATTTAGGAATAGATCCATTTTTAAAAAATAACGAAATTATAAATTTGTTACATGTGCCGATTTGTAAATCAAAAATACTTTTGTACTTGTTTAACAAATCTGAAACATTTATAGAAAAATTTTCCACAATAGTGTTAGGAATATTATACATTTCACTATTTGCTATGTCGCTGGTACATTCTAAATTTGTATTTAGTTTGCTAAAACCTAAATTTAACATAGCTAAAGCATTTCTATATATTAATGGAGGTCCTCCATGTTTAATGACATAAGTCTTGAAAATATAACTCTTTTTCTCAAAAGTTATATTTAATTTTAGATAACCAATTGGTTTGAATGTGATTCCGGTATAGTCAGCAAGGGATAAGTCATTACGGTATAAAGTTTCATTTTTAAAATGTTTCAAATATAACTTTTCAGAAATCGCAAAATCATTAACTTAACAAAAAATGTCAACGTTATTTAAGTTTTCAATATTATTTACATCCAGGTCTCTCACATTAAATATTCATTCATCGGATTCATTATTATCCTGTAAACTACAATTTTCGTGTATAAAATTATTACGATTTTGCATTGGGATGCTAAATGACCATTAATGCCACAGTTATGACAAAGGCAATTTTTATATTTACAATCTTTGGACAAATGATTTTTACGACCAAAGCACTGATTTTTATAAAAAATATTCTTGCCACTTCCAGAGGGCTTACCAGCCCCAGATGTTGCCCCTTCCTCAACAAATATTTGTTTTGGAGGGTTATGATTTCTTTTCTGGAAATAAATTTGTTCTTGCTTGATACCGCCATGTAAGTTTTCCCTGAAGTCATGTTCTCGCAATGCACGCTCCTTACTGAGAGCGATTTTTACTGCCTTCTCAAAAGTTACTTTTGAGACATCTTCCTCAAAAAGTCGGTCCGCCATTTTGTCATCATTGATATCGATGACAAAAATATCACGCATCACCACACACCCCAGTACCAAAGCCACAATTTGATGCCAAACTCTTAACTTTTGCTTGCCACTCGGCAACTGAATCGGATTCTTGACGCTTGCAATGGCAAAACTTAAGCCTTTCCGCAAAATACTATTTCACTGGTGAATAATGATCAGTCAACATTTTCATTAATTAATCCACACTTTTGAACTCTGGCGTATCTGGAACACACAGATTGCGCACTAGAACATAACATTCTTCCGAAAGAGTATTCAGCAAAATTGCCAGTTTTCTATCCATAACTGTGATTTTGTTCGGCACAAAAAATTGTTTTTATCCGATAGGATGAAAAACGACACGTTTCCGATGTGTCTTCTCACCGCAAAAGTCATGATTCCAGTATATTGTATGCTTGGCAACATGCAATAACTGTACAAGAATAGAAAGTAACAGTCCGGGAATATAACATTCCCGTCCTAGGCCGGGAATGTAACATTTCTGTCATATTCAAACACCTTGTTTGTCAGATCTGACGTCTATCAAAAGTAACATTTAGCTGTAGTTTCCGTTGCTACGTAGGTAATAAACTTCAAGCTCGCTCGATTCAAAACTTGATATTATGTTGAGTTTAAATTTAAAACACGTTTTTATTTACTGTAATATTTGGCTATATTTATATAAGAACGTATTCTAATTCATTTCGATCGGATAAAAAATAGTATGTGCAACTCGTAGGAAAAACACATTCCTGGACTCCACAGTCGTCCAGGACTGTTTTGCTTTTCCTCCTAGTTACACAATATACTATTGAGGCGTTCACTATTGGTTTACACTTTTGGATCAAATATGTTAAGGAAACCCAAAAGTTTAATATATTCCGTTTTGATACTAGCCAATGGTGGAGCCATTTTGTAGTTTCAACGATATTTATTTTTGTTGATTAATCATACGAAAAGAAAAAATACCAGTGCTATACACTTAACTGAGAGTATATAAAATATTATTATGGTTAATATGAACCATGCAAATATTTGAGGGAAAAAGGAAACACCAACTTAAGTGAACTTCCATTTAAAATGCTGCATAAAGTGGTACCTTATATGGGAACAAGAAAAGGGACAATTCTAATATTACAGAGTGAGCGCATCATATGGATACGAACGTATCATCACATATTACATTACCAGCACTCGATAATAGTTCTAGAACGTTTGGTACATTTTGCGTTCGAAAAATCTATTGACAGAAATACAAATATCGTATTGCTGGGAACACAATTAGTTTCTTAGGATTTAAAATCTTGAGAGAGGCTAGATGGAAAAGATCACGCTTTCCTAAACAGCGAGTTGCCGCAAACAAGTGCTTCTGTGTACAACAGTTCAATAGACTTTTAAATAATATACATATCTTATGACTTAAGAGATAATGTCCGTAATCGTAATCAATAATCTACAAGTATACATACAGTTCCTTTGCCAAAAACGGACGGATGGAAAAGAAAAAAAATGGAGTCTTCTTTAAATTTAAAACACGTTTGTAAGATGGAGCAGTATAATAGCTGCAGGGATAAAATAGTGTGTTATTGCCACAATTTTCATGAAGTAGTTTTACAAACAAAGCAATGTTGTGTATTGATGGGTATATTCAACTAAAATGGCGTTTTTGATCTACTTGCAAAAAATAGCTGATCAAAACCAAAACAAGCACTACATCATATTTTATAGATAAATAGCCAGAAAAGTGTTTTAATTTTGGACGGATCTGATTGTCCAACTACTTTTTCAACAGTACATTTTTTCACTAACTCTAACAAATTAATTAAGTACATTTTCCCATTTTTTTTAGACCATTACTGTTGCAAAACCTTACTTTGAATTTCTTTTCGATGCTTTGACATCTGAAACGTTATTTACGTATTTGATTTTATAGATAATTTACAGATCGGACCAAAAGCTAACGTTCTATTTTTGTCTTGCACTTGATTTCTTTATACAAATTAAGTATGTGACTTATTAATTATTGATAAAAAGTCGATATTGTTTTCGACTTCTTTTAAATATTAGGTAACACTTTAGAGGATATTAATTTAACATGAAGATAAAATCTTATTTAGTTAAAATAATTATCTTTTTTATTAATAGAAACTAAAATTAAACTTAAAATGTCATTTTACAAACACTTTATTTTTTTGTCGTTTTAATATTCTTCAACTAAATATGCATGTAATTGTTCTTTATATGATGCTACTTGTATGTTTCTATTTTACATGTCACGTAATAGATAGATAACTGGATTCGTTAGTTGAATTTTTGTAAGGATAAGCACTTCTGGGACCAATAGGGGTTATATTTTTGTCAAAAATTCCTCTTACTTTGAAAATTTGTACCAACTTTAAATTTAAATCAACTATTTTAATTTTTAATGTATACAGTATCCAGCAATAGTCATTAATTTTTAGCGGTGACATCAACTAGTTTAATTTTTATAGTTCAGTATTTTGTACCATTATAACGAAATATAATTTGTGGTTGTAAAGTAAGCCATTTATATTTTCCTTGAATGTTATATTTTTTTCACATCCAGTTTTTAATGTTCTATTAGCTCGCTCTACTACTGATGGTTTTTTCTACACACTGTGGTGGTTAACATTATATTTTTAGTAAGTATGTTAAAACCCTTGTTTAAGAATTCCTTGCCTATGTTCGTCTGCAAATTTCTTGGTGTTTCTTGCTTAATGAGTTTTTCTATATTCTGACTAACTTTCAAACCGGTTTTACTTTTCAAAGGTTAGGCTCAAACATGTTTAAAAGTATGTAGCCATTATTAATTTTTGAATGTAGAACCATTTAAACCAAGTCAGTTTGCAAAAAAGATCATACAGCAATTTGATACTTACTCGTCATATTTTAAAATTTGTTCATGCAAGCTTATGGATTTCGTTAACAAGTTGACATTTTGTTATTCCTTTTACCATTCTAAACAATAATTATAGTTTCTTTTAATTCTTCAATTATAAATGTGACATCGTTAATATGACCTATGTGTCGAGCCTGTTGTGAAGCTAACAATAAACGTAATCGGTCTACCAATTATTAGGATCGTCCTAATGCACGTAATCACCTTTATTGTTATTAGCTTCAACGTATACATCTTTTCCAGTAACAAAATGGTCTTTGTATTTCTTTAACCTGTTACTAGCAATTTGTTCGCTCGACTGATGATTGCGGCGATATGCGTTTGGGTTAGTTATTATTTTTCGGTAATTTTTCTAATTTTCCTGGGCATACTCATTGGGATTTTTCTTAATTAAAAGCTCATTATAGGCCTTGAGTTCCTTTGTATCGTTTATTTTTAAGTATTAAGTTATTTCTATCTATATAAATGTTAGAATCACCAATGTAAATTTTTTCTGTTTCGGGATCTAACCGAATTCCATACTTTTGATCAAATTTATTAGCGTCTTGTTGTAAAGCTGCAATGTTTTTACTTATCAGTGGATCGTACTGAATCATCAAAATCATCATTATCAGCAACATCAATAATTTTACTCAGTAGTGATTGTTTTTCAGTACTTATGTTTGGCTGTTAGATGTTGTCTTCTTTTGGACTGTTTAAGTGTTTCGCTGTAAAACACTTCACCTATTAGTATCCAATTTCATAATGATCATCATTTATTTTCTTTAGTGGCGGTGGTTGTCTGGCAACTGTCGTTGTTTAACTCGTTTTGCAAAATTTTGCAACTCTTTTAAAATTGTTAATGTATTTTTAAGATTTTAAATTCATCTTCTTTTCATATTTTTATCACCCTTTTCATTGTTTTATCGCTTTTCTATCAATACAAATAAGGTTAGTGGAGTGATATATATAGTGATTATAGCCATTTAAATGCATTCTCGCTTTAGCTTAGACATATGTGATCGAATGTGTCGAATCCCATTCGGTATAGTTCATTATTAAGATCACACATTTATAAAATTGTTAAAAATTTAAACGGTTTCTTCCAGCAATGTACACATATATTTTTAATATCATCAAACGACATCTCAGTTCCCACGTGATAGTTGAAACATATTTTAAACTGTTTGAAAATAATGTTCACATTAGCGTTGCCTCTTATTAAGTGTTATGTAATTTTTCTATAAGTCTGAAAAAGATAAAAAGAGTCAATATTGTCATGTCGGCTCAAATTAAAATATTCACCAATTCACATCTTGATTATCACATGCTACATCATGGATATAAATATAGAGTTTAATCTAGGTTCAGATGGATGCACGATTTTTTCTCTGCCACTAAATGCGTAATAATTGACTCCTTTGATGGGTTTTAAGAGCTCACTAAGATACAAATCCAATTGGTAAAGCGAGTGAGAATATGCATTAACGCTTTCCAAAAAGTTAGACCATTTATGTTCAATTAGTGAAATCATAACGTTTGTTTTGCCATAGTTTGAGGGCCCCACCATGGGCGTGGACAGGATTTTTTCTAAGGGGGGGCCGAACCGGAGATAAGGCCTCACTGGTACCCGCAGGCGGAGGCTAAGCCGCTTGGGGGTGCCACGCCCAATTTTTACCCAAAAGTCGTTAAAATCGTTAAAAAACAAGAATTTGGCACCCTCTTGAACGGCATGACATGAATAGTTTGTTGAAAAATCAGTCGGTTAAATTCCCAGGGGGGTCAAGGCCTCCCCTGACCCGCCCCCTGTCTACGCCCATGGGCCCCACAATAATGTAACGTAGATTAGACAGAAGTAAGTGTCCGTGTTTTTATAAGATGGTTTGCACTTTTGAAACTCATTGTTTTGCACACTTAAACTTGTTCATTGTTTTACAATCATATTTGCCTCCGATGAAATGTACACAATAAATAATTTAAAATATACCATCCTGTTTCATGTATAGTCAGATTATTGTCCATCCCAGACAAAATCAAATATTGCTTGGGATCGGGTGTTATTAAATAAGCTGCCGTTTGATATGCGTTTACCGGGGTGTAATTATTGTGTGCAAGGGACCAAACTTCAGCCGCGATTGGCACGAGGAGATCGAGGAGTAAATGCACTTGATGAGAGTTGTCAATAGAATGACATTGCGTATCCTCAAAATAGTAGCAACCTTGTATTATGACATAACGCCGACAATATATTAGCCAAAGAAGCTTTGAAGCGATTCAAATCTTAAGACGCTAACATCGGTGAATTATTGTCAGCTCTTGGTGTTGCAAGAATAATGAAAATCAAAGTAAAACTTGGTATGAGGTTGTCGAAGAAAAACAACATTAGCAGCCAAAATGTAAGAAAACGTTTAAGATTTCTGCAGAAAGCTAAAAATCCTTACAAGAATTGGCAACCTGTTCCAAAAAAGCAAGAAAACCACGCCCTTAAACTATCGCCCAATTGCCTTGCTTCCAATTATCTCCAAAGTCATGGAACGGGTAGTCAATCAGCAACCACTCAAGTACCTCGAGAACAACAGAATAATAGAGATAGTCAATACGGCTTTCGCAAAGAGAGATCGACAGGAGATATATTGGCCTATGTCGCTCATATATGCAGTAGGGCAATTGAGAACTACGGAGAGTCTCTAGCATGACGAACTGCTCAACAAACTGCCAGCCTCTCTCCGCAGCTGGCTTGCAATTTTTCTCAAAAACCGATTTCTGCACGTTGCAGTTGATGGACAAATCTCAGACACATTCACCATTAACGCGGGCATGCCTCAGGGCGGAATACTGTCACCAACTCTGTTCCTCATCTATATTAATGTTCTGCTGACCGAAACGAATAATCCTGTTTACAGTTTTGCAGATGTACCCTTTTCTCCCAATTTAGATCAGAAAACCCTTTACCAGCCACTGTGACTTATCACTGCAGACAGGGGCAGATTACAGCAATTAATCGAGACCTGGAGAAAGTTCAAACTTGTGGCAACAGAAATTTGGTCCAGTTCAATGCAGCAAAGACCCAAGCAGCCACGCTTACCAAGAAAGACAATACGGCGCGTGGCGGGCCCTGACATCATTATGGCAGGATCGACCATTCCTTCATCCTCGTCAATCGGACTGCTGGGTGTCTCGGTCAACAGCAATATGTCCTGGCACGACCACGTTGCTAACATCGTAAAATCATCCTCCCAGAAGCTTGGTGCGTTATTTCGTAACAAAAAACTGTATACAAGACAGCAGTTGTTCTTGCTCTACAAAGCGAAAATAAGACCGTGCTTAGAATATTGCTCACACATCTGGGGTGCAGCACCAAAGCACACCCTAAAGCTTCTGGATTCCATTCAGAAGAAAGCTGTGTATCTTGTCGGCGACTCTGAGTTGACCCGCAATCTGGATAGTCTGGAACACCGCAGGCATGTTGCCGAGATGTCTCTGTTTTACACATACTTTCTCGGCAGATGTTCCCATGATTTGCACCACCTCCTCCCGCCCCTGGTAACGCCTGTCAGACAGTCACGACAGACGACAAGAGCACACCAGTTCGTCATACAACTGGAACCCCTAGAACATCGCTTAACAAGAAATCGTTTGTCTGGCGCACTGCAACGCTGTGGAACTCACTTCCAGGACATCTGTTCCCCCCTACAATTATTCCAGAACCTTGTCACTCAAGATCTCCGCATACACACACACCGCTCGTCGAGTGCCATAGGATCTCCGTTTAGTGTGTGTGCCACCACCAAAAAAAAAACAAACTGTCGATAAGAGCATTAAATTGTTTACAAGAAAACATGCATTAACAGCGATTTAACAACAAATACAACAAAAAGAAGGGAACTAAAATCACCACCACCGCATTAAAACAAAGAAAAGTTTCAAAAACTCAAAGTAAAACAAAAAAGAAAAATGGAAATGTTGGACATTAATCATGATCCCTACAACCATCATCATCAAGTGTATTAGATCAATCAGATAATTTAAAAAAATTAGTGCAGTAGAAAGAGAAAAACTAAAACACTAAGAATGCCCCAATTAAAGTAACAAAATTAAATTTAAATGAAGCAATCACTTATATGGCGGCAAGAAAACTTAAATTAGATGATGATGTTATAAGTTGGTAAAGGGGACAAAAAATAGTTTATAATATAGGGGCGAATTGATTTAAACAATGTCAACGAAGAAAAATTGTGAGAATATAATGAATGCATACAAAAAAAATTGTTTTTCCGAAGGTAAAAAATATACAACATTTTTTTTTTAATATATATATTATTTTTATTATTTTTTTTTCTTATCTATTATGATCTACCTCTGGTTATGTTGATAATTTTCTTTAAATTCTTCCTTTGCTATTAGATTTTGAAATTTTCTTCACTCTTGATCTCTATATTTTATCTTGGCACTTTTAGAGACTTTAGGTACTGGCTATAGTTAGGTGAGGAAAGAATGGTGCTAAGTTACGTGGGGGAGTAGCGGCCTGAAGGTAAATAAGAGGATAGTCATCACCAAGTGATCTCAGAAGCGAACAAACTAACTACTCCAGTGATTTACCGTCGCCTCGTTGTAGTGGTTTGGCCACATGTTTTGTCAATACCCTTTTACTTCAATGTCATACGGAAAGGGGCAATGTTAACCAGGCTTAATAATTTTACTTACTTTTTTAATTTTATAAAATGCATACCTTGTATGAATGTAGTGGCCTCTGACCCGAGTATACGAGTGACGTGGTATAATAGTTTTGTAAAACACCATTGCGTCCGCATCTTGTTATTGGCTTTACTGTTTGGCGCCTGGACTCGCTCCGTAACTAGGATTTTCCACTGCCTTCAGGTGACATGCATTTTAAAGGATCCATTTCGTCTACCTTTTGGGTCAGCCTAGCTGATTTGAGCGTTAGCAATTTAAAAAAAACATTTACAAGTAAAATATTGATGTTGGTGTTTATAGGGTTTTCTTTGGCCTAAAAGGTCCCTCATGTTTGCCCAGCGAGTAAGCATGGATGAGTCATTCTTCTAGCTGGAGTCAATTGTGTTTGGTCGGGTACGTTCTGTTCTGGAACATACCTTCCGAGCTATTCATGAGTTCCGCTTGATTAGCTCAACAGAACAAACTGTGATGTCAGATAAGCAAATATTATTTTATATTTTAATTTATGGTGAAGTCATACTACTATCGACAACATCTATACCTTTTTCCTTTCCACATTTAATTCTTCTCTAAGTAAGATAAATTTCGTTCGCTAATTTAATTAATTTAACTTAAAGTGATCCTAAAGTTATTTTCTTGATCAAAATTGACCAATTCAATAACGTTTTTTAATGCTTTGTAAGTAAAATATTACTAGTTGAGTCAACGTCCCAATGGGTCAACGTCCCAGTGGGCTCAGAGGTGTGAACGGATAATGTTTTGGTATTATTAAGTGGTTATTTAGTGTTTATTTTTATTCACTTCATTTGTTCTCTAACAGGACACTATTAGTAATTATCGATTGCTTATTTTACTTATTGCTTATCCGGTAACTTATACTGTATACCGCGATAGTTAATCGTTTTAGTCAGGGGCGGCTTCTCAATAAGTGCGCCCGTGCGCGCGCACTGCCTTCGAAAGTAAACGGAAAAATAAAATCTTCCCTACATACAATTTAACATAAACTCACTATAATTTGCGAATTTACATATTTTTGAATCTCCACTGGCCGCAGAATACATTATTTATAAGAGGCACGACGCCGACGGCGACGATCAAAACGCAGAGCGTCCAACGGCGGCCTCCGTCCGTAACCACAACTAGTTTAAATCTGCCGTGCGCTAGTGTTCGGCGCTCTTGTTAAATGCATTTTCGTCATGCAAAACGGTCGGGAATGTTCGTAAAATCACGAGAAGTCAAGGCTCATCCGTGCGCTATTTAGATCCGCACTTTGTAGCTTAATTTAGTGATAATTTGCAATTCTTGCGTATATAGTATGGTGTCACAAGCTGATTTTTTCAGGGATGAAAGTACATGAGCTTATTCCGGAGGTAATACAAAATTAGACTCCACAAAAGGACACTATCATCAAAAATCGAGATATTGATACCATCGTATAGAGGAAAAAATACTTATTTTTTGGTCCAATGCACAATAAGGTCTTTGTAGGAAGTATTTTTTGATAATTATTCAAAAAAAATCATTTGCATTACCCCATATGGCCGAAAAAGAATTTAAATGGAAATATCTCGGTTTCAACCATCAAAAATTTAATTAAAAAATAGTTATTTTTAAATATAACACTCAATTAACAAAAAGGGAAGGCGTGAATGAAAAAAAAATATTCTTTATAAAAGTTTCGCTTATGTCTTGACAAGGTAATAGAGCGAATCCCATATTTTTTGCTTATAAACTAACAATGGTATAACAATAAATAATGAGAGACGTCATGGGTTTACGCCCTAATTAAATATGCCCAGCCTCTTCGCCTTCAAGCTACGGCTGATGCAACACATTTATTATAGGTCCTGAAAAATTCAGCTTGTGTGGAAAAAGTGGGAGGTAAATCGTTTTTTAGAGCAAATATAGGGAACTATTATAAGTATTATTTTGTATTATACTCCAGTCGAGCCGTGCATTTATTTTTGTTTCGTTCAGTTCGTTGGCGCTTGTTAATTAGCTGCATATAAACTCGTGTGTTTAGTATACGTAATATTGTTTAGTGTTTTATATTTTTATTTATATACTATTATTCTACTGTCATGGCAAGTAGTTCGGGTTCTGACAATTGCTGTGGGGGCATAAATTCAGTTGACAATATTATTAAAAATAACTTTTCTCTATTGGATCTGAATAAAAAGATTGAAATAAAGAGGTTAGGGCGACCTAACCATGTGCCAAGAAAAAGGATGGTCGGTCTTTCACCAGACAATTTAACCCCTGAAATCTTGTGGCGAATGGAATTTCAGTTTAAAGCTAGGAAACGGCAAAGTCGAAAGGCTAACCATCGACAAAAAGATGTTCAATAACACTTTTTTGCCATCAAACCGATATATTTTTTAACGTTTTCGAACTTCTCCTGATTTTTTTTTAACTTTATTGATTTGTAGTTACAATAAACTGTTTTAATGGTTTACTCTTCTGGAATGATAAGTACTTGAAACAGACCAGATAAGTACCTACTTATTAATTTCTTTTAGTGCGCAACAATTACCATTCAAGAGGGCGCCGAATTCATTTTTTAAACGATTTTAACGAGTTTTGGGTAAAAAATGGGCGTGGCACCCCCAAAACTTTCTACCTTCGGCGGGTAAGCCTCCGGCGGCGCCTGCAGCGGGCATCCCTCTATGCGTACGAAAAAACCTACATAAATTGCGCACTACCTCTTTAAAACCTCACGAGCCGCCACTGGTTTTAGTTTTAATTAATTGTTTTCTCTGTTAATTGACAATACAGAAACGTCATTTCGCATTGCGGGCGCTTCATTTTTTCTTTTAACTTTAATTGAACACTGTTTTTGCTATTTCAACTGTTAACAACAAGTTATGCGTCGCTGAGGGTCAGTGGTTATCCATTCATTTAAATTTATAGTTCTATCCCACCTCGGGTATTACCTTATGTGAAGCAAATGATTTCAAGTAGTGTGTACCACAAATAATTCAATCATCGATCATTTTCTTTATATTTAGTTGCCACTGTTTAGTATTATTTTGAGTAGCATCAAGCCCGTGGGTAATACAGTAAATATTTTTTCATTTATTTTAATTCACTTTGTCAAATCACGAAACAAGCCATAGCAACCGTATTTATGATAATACACTGATATTTAGATAATTCTATCATTAGTTAATATATTTTATTTAGTTTTCCTTGAAGAGGATTGTTTTCGCGTCCCCTCAATGTGTAGGCCAATTTTTAGACATCCAACGTAAATTTTTAGTGTACAACGTGTTTGGGATATTTTGAGTATTTAATTTTTGAGAATCAAAGCATTTGGCAAGTTTTTGGTAAAACAAATTTTGGGTATCCAAAGAATCGGCTAGTTTTAGAGTTCTTTTCCTTATGTTAAGGGTAAACAGAAAAGAGGTTTATTTTTATTGAAATGCCAACAGTCAATAAAACATTGGTATTTAGTGAAACCGACTAAAATTTCATTACGTATCTGATTATTGCTCTAAATATTCAGTAATTAAAAGTATCAACAATATTTGAATTGTTATTAGCGACTATACATTTGCTACTTGCTTTACGGTATAGTGAGTTTTATTATCGGTGATTTGATTGATTGCCATATTTGGTTGCTTTGATTACCGTATATTTGCTTACCAGTGACTATATATGTTTGATGACTTGCTTTAATATCCTATTTGATTTATTGGTGAGTTCATTGGTTATTTTCTTGATTGAGGGCGATATCTCTCCATCAGCGGCTATGTATATATTTTTTTTTAATTGCCTTCATTGTTGTATATACTTGGTTTTTATCTTATTTATTTTAAATATTTTTCGTTGGTAATAACTCATTGTCTGCACGCGTTGTAAACAACCTTATTCGCCAATTGCGCTTTCAGCGGGTTCATATGCCTAGCTCACTAAACCTTTTGTGGTTCTATTCTTTTTAAAGGCATGGGTTAACGTTTATGGCAGTTAGAGCGGGCGCCACAAAATTTTTACTGTACGAAATTTATCAGAAATCCTATCTGTCTGAAAATCGGATAATAAAATTTACCCTATGAAAAAGAGTAAGCAAAATTAGAATTGGATTGAATTATAGCCTAAATACAGTTGCCAGAATAAACACCAAGAACACAAACACCCAGTTTATAAAAAACTACTACTTGGGTAGAACAATCTACTTTCTTAAAATTTAGAAGATTTTCTGATTACTGATAGTTAATATTATGCTAAAACATATTTATGGAATATCACTTAAGCTGACCTATATACGCCACCAGTGGTAATTAATGTTTAAATTACAATTTATTAATTGCTATATTAATTAAGTTTCACCTTGCCACTTTAACACTAGAAATTACTATAATCAAGTATCGATTAAACAATATAATCACTGCGATTAAACTTCAAATCAAAAAGTAGCAATAGTTATGGTACTTTAGCAAGTCTCTGTTCAATACCTTAACATTACTAATTAATATATAAAAATCTCAATAAATTACCCCGATGCCAATTGAAGAGAGGAGTTATCTTTAAAAGAATATTTTAATATTACCCAGTTACTATGGCTTAAATATCTAACAATCTATATGTTGAAATTAGGGAATAAATATCCACTAAACTGCGACTATGTTATTCCCTTGGCAGCTGGATTATAGAAGACTTCTAAAATGTCTTCAATATGCCAAACTAAACGGGATTTAGTGAATAAAAGATATAAAAATAAGTATAGCCGCACCGAGTAAGGAAAATTGTGCTCAGATGACCGATATCAAGGGGAAACGTTCAATAATAAGGTCTAAATAAGTTAAATTAAATTTCTGACAAAAAATACAGAGCGGGAAAATTCGACAGTTTGTGGAAACGAATTTCGTGTCCGTTACAGTCGAAAGTTCTTAAAAGTGCTCAGAATCTCTCCTCAGGGTAGATAGAGTTGAGCAGATTAGCGAGGTTCCAGAGTGATCAAAAAGGTTTGGCTAACAGTATTACTTGTTGTAATTGTCATAATACCGGTTACTTGAATCGCAATTATTCTAAACCTAGGAAATTAATTATTGTTAATTGACATAACAGAGACGTCATTTCACAATGCGGCCATGTAAAATTTCCTTTTAACTTTAACTGAATAGTTGTTTTGTTATATGTTGTTATTTCAACTGTTAATGACAAGTTCTCTTTTGGCATACGCCAGAGGTTGACTGTCTCATATTACTCCAAATGGAGTAAATTATTTCAAGTAGTGTTTAATAATTCAATCATTGATCATTCTACTTTATATCTAGTCGCCACTGCTAAGTATAATAGTAAGTAGCAACAAGTACCATGGATACTACAGTATAACTTTTTTTAAATTTATTCTCATTGACTTAAAGTCAAATTACGAAACAACCATAGCAATACTTTTACGGTAAAAAACCGATCTTTCTATTTACCTATCTATTTGTTTCATTTATTATTATAGTACCAGTGTTCCAAAACAGTAGTAGGTAATTAGTAAGTATAATTGATTTAAATTAATTAGGCTCAATAACTGAATAGTTTTAATATATTTTTTTGTTTTGAATTAGTTTAACTTCTGGTTTTATTAGTTATATACTTTTTGTATTTCAAAGCCTAAGCCCAAAACGAGTTGCAAATTACAACTTGGGGGTTTTCTGACTTTTTCCGGCTACAAGTTGGTGGCTCCATTAAATAAATATATTCCTTACTCTCCAGCATTTGAGCTAAGGCCTAATTTGCATGCTTAGAAGATATCCTACATATCTTAAATCGTAAATTTTCTTAATTTAGCATTATTCGCTGTCAGTTTCTTGTAATCTGAGGTTAAAATGAATAAATAAAATTAGAAGCTAGCAATGAGCGTGGCTATGTTAATTTTTCTAACATTAGATAATACAAGTAAGTTGTCTTTATTTATTTTCTTTACGACGATTTTTAAATTTATTTAAATAAATAAGTGTTTTTTATTAAACTGTATTAAATAACTGTTGTTAGTACAGTTGCAAATACGAGTACGATCAATAAATCAAATTTGAAGTTGTATGTTAAATTTATTTTTTATTTTTGTATCTTTTTAATTAAACTGCAATATTTCTCATAACTGCGTATTACTTGTTCTCCTTAAGATTTTTGATTTGTAAACATCTTACGCGGCGGTATGAGGGTAAATGTCGGGAAATGGGATGGAAATGTGCAAGCGGATGTGACATCATAACCATGCGCAGTAATTGGCTTCTTTCTAACGCCAGAATATAAGCAACCAATGGTTGCCTATATTCAGGCGTCACGTGGCCTAAGGTGGCATTAGATTTTCATATCGATGATGTCGATATAGAATATGTTTACACATCAGTGCCTCGGGTACTAACAGACTCGCTCAATTTTATATTTTGTTATGATTGTTAAATTTGTGTATATTTTTTTTTGTGTTAAAGTTATCGTTGTTTTTTAATTTCCTAAAAATAGAAAAAATTAAGGTATATATATTTGTTGAGGATGTTCCTTATTGTTGTGGCGGATTGACCTTTTGGTGGTAAATATTTGTCTTTTATATGGCTTGAATTTGCAGGAAATAGGAATAAATATGCTCACATGTTAGGATATAAATTGGCTCTGAATAGAATTTATTGACCCTAAAGAGCCCAACATAGTGTTTTTACTATTTTAACATAATACTCCCTGTACTAATTATTGCTGCATGCAATTAAACACTCTAAACTACTCTTATAACTTTACAACAAATAGATCTTTACAATTCAGCACTCAATGATTAGCCAAAAACTACACGAATTCTGCGCACTATTTATATCCAGTAGAATATGTCTAGGGACTAATCCGGAAGCGTCCGCCGGCTTCTGTATTATTCTTACCGCGCTATATCGGGAAGCTTCTCGGTCGGCGATGATTCATACGGAAAGACCGTGGACGCGGCAAGCTTAGCTGTATAGGGTAGCACAAAAACATACAGATGATAGCTATCCATGACAATAGCTAAAAATTACTTAATGTTTCGAATCCAAGTCTGCCTCACGATAGAGTGTATCGTGGTCTGCCTCAGTTTTCAAAAGTCAAATCCAAAAATGAAAATGCTAAATATGAAAATATAACGGTTTTTTATGGCAGTGGCAAACACATTAAAGGGAGATCCTATGGTGCTAGACGAGCGATGTGTGCGAAGATGTTGATTGACACGGTTCTTGAATAGTTGTAGGTTGTAATTAGGGGGGAAACAGATGTCCTGGGAGTGAGTTCCACAGTGATGCAGTGCACCAGACAATGGAGTTCTTGTAAAGCTATATTCTAGGTGTTTCCAGTTGTACGACGAACTGGTGCGGTCTTGCCGTCTGTCGTGACTGTCTGACAGGCGTTGCCAGGGGCGGGATGAGGCGGGCCAAATTCTGCGAACATCTGCCGTGAAAGTATCTGTAAAAAGTGACATCTCGGCCACATGTTTGCAGTGTTCCAGACTATCCAGATGCCGGGTAAACTCCGGGTCGCCGAGAAGACGCACAGCTCTCTTCTGAATGGAATCCAGCAGCTTTAGGGTGTGCTTTGATGCGGCACCCAGATGTGTGAGCAATATTCTAAGCACGGTCTTATTTGCGCTTTGTAGAGCAAGAGCAACTGCCAACTGCTGCGGTGTATACAGTTTTTTGTTGCGAAATAGCGCACCAAACTTCTGGAAGACTGATTTTGTGATGTTAGCAACGTGGTCATGCCAGGACATATTGCTGTTGACCGAGACACCCAGCAGTCCGATTGACGAGGATGAAGGAAAGGTCGATTCTGCATTATGATGTCAGAGCCCGCCGTATTGGCCCTCTTGGTAAACGTGGCTGCTTGGGTCTTTGTTGCAGTGAACTGTACCAAGTTTCTGTCGCGCGCCCAAGCTTGAACTTTCTCCAGGTCTTGATTAATTGCTGCCTAGTGAGGTGTTTTGGGATACAAAATTGTTGTATTGTTAAGCTTTTATGGTATTATATATTTTTAATTAAATATTATGCTGTTTAAAAAAATAATAAGTGTCTCCGGATAATATTGTTACGTATTTATTAAGTAGGTATCTCAGCTTTAGTTTTTTCAGCAAAGGCATCCAAGTAATATTAAAACTAATGGAGATTGAAGCGATACGATTATCTTTATTTAAAATATTATAGCACTTATCTGAATTATTATACGTGGTTTCATAACGGTTTATTTATTAAAATACTGGAAGTGCTCCATTGTATACTATGATTGGTATTAAATGCATGTTGATTTGTAGAATCCGGTATTTTAATGTATGTTTGGTGATCTCTTATCCATTTAGTGAACGCTTATAAGTTTCACTTATATAAAAATTAATTCGTCACACTTTTTAAATGAACTTTTTGCGTACTTTCATATTCATTATGTTTACTTTAGATCGAATTGTATTTTCTGTAATAAAAAAGTACGATTGTTAAATGTGTTACCTTTTCGTTTTGTTTTATCTCACAGACGTGGAATAAAAGATATAAATTGATTTGAAATAAGCATATTTAGATTTTGTATAATATTTACGCCTAAAATTAATAGGATTTAATCAAACATTTATACAGGTTTATTTTCTGCGTTATTGAAAATTATATTTAGGTATATCATATTAACTGTATAAATTCACCCCTTAGTAGCAATTTAACTTTATGACCTGGACCGAAACGATTTTAGAGATACAAGTGGTGTAAAAGGCAAATATTTACTACCAAGATAAAAAAATTTCATAGTGAGCGCTAAATACCAGTAAATCGTAGCAAAAAGCTAATTAAAAAAATAAGATCTAAACAATGACTAATTGTCTTGTCGAAGCGTGGGGTGTTAGTCTGCTGCTAACCCGAAATAAGTAGCCGGTACATTTAAAATATCAAGCGATTAAGACAGGACCACTGTAAGCAATTTATGCATAATTTAGGGGTGATTTCGTTGGCGGCTTTCTCTTTCCGGTGCAATGTCAAAAGGCGGTTAAACTGTATAACAAGTATTTGGTACACGTGCCGGATGTGACGGGGTCTGGATCCCCACAGCCCTCTATTCTACCTTATTGTTCAGGAAATACGCTTCGAATAATTTAGCGAAATATTTGTTTGACTTATCTATTAGGTTTTTTGGACAAACATAGTTTCTAAATTTGTTAAATTCCGTGTAATGAATTACATAATATCGATCACGATATTATTGCAGCTAAAAATGTGATATTTCATTATTTTGAATATCATGTACTAAAAAACTATTCGATAAAAATCAATCTACTATACCAAACGCTATATTGTTCTAGTTTATTTGGAGAGATTTTAAGGGTCGCTTTAATAAAACTCGCCATAAAATCAGCCTTTCTAGCGATTTGTAATTATATAATATATATTTTAGGCATGTACATATTTATTGGACAGATGTTATTTCAGAAGGAGCCATCTAGGTGCGGATATATGGCATAGTTGATGGAGAGCACATGTCAACAAGCATCTTCATTTCCCATGGTTGCTTTCTAATTGACCGAATAAAGAAGTGAAATAAGTAAGTGAGGAGGAAAAATAAACAGAATGTATATTGCAGTTTTAGTTTTCGCACCCTTTAGCTCCACTGAGCTACTTTGTTTAATAACGTAACCTATGAGTCGAAATTCACGGAGAAGAACAAAGAATTAAAATATCCTAAGTGTCTCTCATTGCAGTAAGTGATACGATAGTGTTAGTATGTTGACCTGTGTCAAACGACACAGATGTGAGACGTTTATCATCACTAAATATCTCAGGGTCAGATCTTCAGTGGATTCGTGGCGACAGGTATTGGTGTCACCACCTGAGGAAAATTTGTTAAAGTAAACCTAGTGTTGAACCATTGGATGAAAAATTCAGAATTTGAGCTTTAACTTAAGAAATGGTAAGAAGCCTGTATTGTCGGAGTAATGAAGAAAACCAATAACTACAGTAAGACGTTGAGCCGTCCCATCAGAAAATCATAGTACGATACAGTAATCTGATAGGTAATTCTATATCCGCTATTGCAGTAATTAAATATTTTAATAGTTTGCAGGCAGACATTGATTAGTCATTGGGTAATTTGTATAACGATCCAGTGCATTTTAGTCAGATTTTTGAATTTGCTGCTATATTGCCTTCCTGAATTTACACTCAATTTGGTGACTTACTTCTTTATTTTATAAGTCACAAATAATATGTAAGGCAAGCTAACGCAATATCTTCAATACGTGGGAAAATAGGCGAGTCAATTGGTTTACATAACATTTACCTCCTTAAAAAAAGTAAATTCTAATTCTACAGGTGATTGCTTTCTTCCTTACGAAGATCCTAGTGATCCAAATGATACCATTTCATCACCTAGTGGATTTAATGGATTATTGCTTTTTTTCTGCGTTTCAACCACAGAGAAAACTTGAAATTGTATTTGCAACACATCATTGCGTATCTAAACGAATGTCTTCACTATTTTGGCTATTTGAAGTTGCGCCTCGTACTTCGGGAATGTAGTAAATAATAAAGTTAATAGCACTCTAGACTGACTAAAAAACACAAACTACATTTTTTCAGTTTCAATTATTAAGGTACTAGAAAATAGAGATTTTGATATTGTCATTAAAATGTTGATTTTCTGTTTTTTACTGCTAGATTGCAAACAAGGTCTTTTAAAAGCTTGTTCCACAGATATAGTTGCCAGTTTAAAAAAAAATTACTCGACTCTAAAAATTTTAAATATATAAAATATCAAGATGACGTTCTATCGTCGAAAAGTCTCCAACCAGGGAAATTAAACATGTTCATCATTTCACCGGGTTCACTATCACTAATATCTCCTAATTGCTTATTACCAGATCAATATTATACGCAGCTGATATTAGCTGTGAAGGTTCAAAATTTAGTATTAGTTATCAATTTCAATTATTCGGTAATTATTAGTAATCATTAAATTTCAAAATTCGGTAAGACATTATTATTAATTTACGGGTATGTGTTATGCAACTAAAGAGTTGATGTTTGACTTGGGTAATATTGATTTATTTTTATGATCAGTGTACTTTTGATAAAATGTTAATGGCAAAAAGGTAAATTAATTAATGTCAGGTCTTCTATGGTTAAGTAAATCTTGTGAGCCATTTGAAGTATATTTTAATATTCTAAGCCTTTCCCTGCAACTGCTTATTAAATAAGTGATGAGTATTTTCGGCAATGGTATACTTCAAAATTTAATATTAAACTCTGTACGTAATATTTTTAAAGCAAGTGCTATATAATTGTGCAATAGAATGAAACAAATATAATTCCAAATCAGTCTGATTGGTTTTGTAAGTGGAGTTTAAGGAAGAGATTAAAAACTGCGTAGATTGAGGGGTGTGGAAGCGTATCTCCATACGAAGAATTTTCCGTCGGATGCAAGCCGAACCCCGATAGTTAAAAGGTAAATGCCGAGCAAATATTTATCTGAGATAATTACACCAGTGCCTAAGAGCTGGAAAGTTTCATTGACGTGCGCGTAAAAGGCAAACGGAAAATCTCAAATAGGTATA
>MU185638.1:73534-107860 GCA_016904865.1 Pissodes strobi | reverse complement strand
ATGAATCAGTAATATTTGTGATAGAAAATCCAAATCTTTTCAGTGAATTTAATAGAGACCACCATCATAACACTCGTCACAAAGACAATCTAAAAGGAAATAAATCCAACCTTACCTATATTCAAAAAAATGTTCATTCTTCCATAATTAAAATAAATATACAATAAGATACCAAGCCAAATTAGAATCTTAAATGGTAAAAATCTCAAAAGGCGCTTAAAAGAATTGCTGCTCTCAAAGGCCTACTATACACTCGATGAGTTTTTTAGTGATACTGTGCAACATATTATGTGATTGTTACTTTGTGTTTAAAAAATAAAGAATTTAAGTGTCTTAAATGAATTGTTTTAAATATGTTTTAAAATATTACCAGATATTAGCTATAAAACATTTATATTTAGAGTGAGTAGAATTATTATTTGTAATTTTTATCTCTAGCTTCTAAGCCTTTATGTGACATGTCCTACCCCTTTGGGTACTTTGTAAAATTTTGTTAAATTGCTCTATTGTAAGTCTACATTTTTTTCTTTGGGGCAAATAAAGACTTCATTCATTTAATTGAGTTAAATAAAAAATATGATTCTCGCGCTTTTTTTCTTGCCATATATTTCAAATAATTATCTCAACATGGCAATAATAATTATTATTATTCTAGTGATTTCAATTAAATCATATTGCTATTTCAGATTCTATTTGTGGTGGTCTTCCTCGCGTTACAAGGACTAATGGCGTTACCGTTACCGTCCAGGGACGCACCGGGAGCAGGTCACAGAGGAGGAAGCAGCGGTGCCAATGGGGGAGTAGGAGGTGACGGCGGGAATAGAGGGGGTTCCCAAAAGGGTGGACACGGGCCCGGCGATCGAGACGGGCATACTAGAGTATCTTAATAAGGAGCTTAACGATTGCGCAAAATTATAATATGTTTGGAATCATTAAATAAAAACATTTATTGAATGGAATTTTTATATTAATATCTTTAGTTAGTATAATTTCCTTTGATACTATATGATTAATATATTCTTTTGTTCGCCAGAATCCCTCTTTGTTGCCCGTTCGTGTGTATGTCCAGAATTAGACCGTTCCTGCAAGCTATTTAATTTTGGTTTATTTACTGGTTTGTTTACCAGTTACTTTTTACCCGGTCCTGCCGATACTGCCACCGTTATAAAGCCCTTGCCTCCAAATCTCTTTCGTTGGAAACGTTTTTGTTCGTCCCAGTATACCCTCGAATGTTTAGACGAAGATGTGTCCCACCATGGTTCTAAAATACCAGCTTCAAAGATAGATACCAGCAAGAACAAAAAGACGCTGACGTAAAATATCTAAAACAAAAATAAATAATATGAAAACGGTGCTTTTATGAATTATAAATAACTATCCAACAATAGCTATCTGTCTCTATTTAGAAAGAAATAATATTTTATTTAAACTGGGTTCGGGTATTAAAATGGAGTTGGAGTGGAGTACTAGTGGATTTTCGGCCACGTGATCTTGGAGCGTATGGAGTCTAAATGCATAGACGAACGATTCGGACTTGTTGGACCTGGGAACGACAGATTACTGAGGGATTCAAGACAGCTATTTTCTGTTTTTAATTTAAAATTTTTAGGAAGAGGGTTTTTTAAAGAGAATTCTGACACAATGTTTGCTCAATTACATATTTTATTAATGTTTTATTACATAGTACCTGTGACTCATCAAATATAACGGGGTTACCTGCCTCGTCTACAACAGCACAATGCGGCTATTTACTTATTTCCATATTTTTATAATCTTGGCCTACACATGGCCACAAAATTTGTGCATATGACCCAACCAAAATTAAAATTCTCAAGAAACAAGACACAAAATGAAAATCGAAAATGACACTTCTCGCTCGATTCTCAAACTGCGCAGGCTTACTCCAATATCTTCCTTCTGCGAGGTGGAGTAAACTCTTTTTACCCCACTCCGTAACAGTCGAACGCTGAAAGAGCTACTCCATTTGCACGAAAAGCTTTACCCGAACGGCTGGAGTATTTTCAGTATGCACGGAGTGAATGACGTGAGCATCCCGAACGCGCCTGTTGCTAGGTTGGTAATACCCGAGTACTAGGCCAGTCCATCATCACAGTCCCCCAAGAGAAGATGCTCTCGAATGACAGAAACAAGGTTCGTCTCATTGAGCTTCTCTGTTCCGCTTTTGCTCTCGAGGGAATTGAGACAGAAATATCAAAAGAAGACGCAGACCTCGATATCGTCGTGAATGCTCTGCAAAAAAGTTCCTCCAGTGACCACGTCATCATCTTTGGAGAGGATGTGGATTTGTTCGCGCTCCTCTGCGGTCTAGGATCAAATAAAATAAACGTATACTTCCAGAAGAGTGGCGGGTTGCGTCTAATTCTCCTCCAGATCATTCAACCAGGGGGAAGTGGAGCTACTTGAACTTTTCATCCACGCATTTACTGGGTGCGACACCACCTCTGCCCTCCTCTGGCAGGGTAAGATGAAAATGTGGGGCCATTTCAGACGAAATCAAGCCCTAGTGGACGAAGCAAAAGTTTTCCTCCAGACAGATGCCACACACCAACAAGTCGCAGCAGCCGGTGACAACTGTCTAGTTGCCCTATATGGAGGAGACAAAACGAAAGACCCACTCAACGATGTACGCTTTCGTACTTTTGTGAAGGCAGCAGCCAATGCCAAAGCGAATCTAGCCAGTTTGCCCCCAACTGCAGAGGCTGCCTTGTATCACCATTTTACCGCACATACCACCAGATGCAAAAGTGCTTGGGGGTGGAAAAAAAGGCCACCGACTGGGGTTGACCTCGGCTGGACTCATCTCCATTACTAGTCGGCAAGCTCCTGCCCCCGCAGAGCTCCTAAAACTCCTTCCCTGCAAATGCAAGAAGGGGTGCAGAGGTGGCTGCACTTGCCTGAAAGCTGGGCACAGATGTTATGTGATGTGTGCTACCTGCTCTGGGGAAGCATGCCAGAACCCTGCTCTTATGATCATTGAAGAGGACGACGATGACGAGCCTCAAGACAATCCTTACAATCCACCAATACTGGAGTACCTACCTATAGGGGACGAAGACGGCGACCCACCAATAGTGGAAAACCTACTTATGGAAGAGAGCAACGAAAGTGACTGCCCAGGGCCATCAAAAACAAGGCGACTAGTTTGACTATGTGTCTAATTTGATTGACTGATTGATTGATTAAGTTACTTTACTTTTGATTACTTACGATTATATTAAAATACATTTCACCGTTTATTACTTTCTTTTTCATTACCAAATCAAAAAAGAAAAGATAGGAAAGGTTATAGAACATTTCTGGAAAAAGTGATTTTACCTTTTATGGGTTTTTTGAGATTTTGAGAGAACTACGAGGCTTACAGACCCCGCTCTACCCTTAATTTAAAGCTAATTAAACTGCCTACAAATTATATTCTATAATTTCTACTTGTAGGGCCAATGGTTTTGAAGCTTTTTCGGCCCAAAGAAGGTCTAAAACGAAAATTTCCAATTTTTGGAAAAAATTGGCCTATTTTCAAAGTGCCGTAATTCTGTAACCAATTGACCTACAGAGCTCCGGTTAGGCTTAATTTGTTACAAATTTAATGCAATTAAAAAATGTATAGAATCGCTTTCGATGAAAAATGCATGGATTAGGAGATATGGATCAGAATCTGAAAAAAGTCGAAAAATTTCGCGGTTTTTGGTGTGTAAAAATGTTTCGATAATTTTTTGAGAGTTGCAAACTTGGGTATATATAACCCTAATTGGTCCAAACAACATACTAAAAAATCAGAGATACATCATGTTTTGTTAATTTATTGTCGATTTTGACCGGCCTATACATCCACCACCGAGTAGCGACAAAAACCGTCGGAACTTTTAAGCAATTTTTCGTGAGGTTAATCTAACATTTTCGCGACATAACCTAAAGTAGGGGAAATGCTGATGACGTCATCGTTAGGTTAGCCAAGCATAATCCGGTCTGAAGCGGGTTTTGCTTGGGTTATATCATTTGCATCATACAAAAATTAACGTTTTCGCCAACAAAACCGAAGTAACTATACGAATATATTTGTCCTGAGGAAATGTTTAGTTTTCCAGAAAATTCGATTTTTTTTATATCATTATTTAACTAAAAACTTGTCTTTGGATAATTTTCCTATTATTTTTTTTTGCTACAGGCCAGAAAAACCTATTAATTTAATAAAATGGTGTTATTCTGAAAATGTCTAATTAATGGATTTTTTTTTGTAGTTTTGAATATCAGAAATCTGTTATGGAGATGAAAATTAGATGATAATTTCATTTGGCTGGTAATCTGCTCTTTAAACATGTACAATTTTTTTCGCTGAAATTCTTCATATGGAAAATATTATAGAAATTATTTAAATTGACATAGTAGATCCGTGTGGTTTGTTAGTTTGGGTTAGTTTGGGCTACGCGCGCTTGTCTCTTCACTATGGTTAATTGAGATTATAGTTTTGGTTAGTCTGGGTTAATCTTGATTAGTTTGGTTTGGTTTTAGTTAGTGTTAGTTAGTTTTGATCAGTTTGGTTTAACTGTAGTTGGTTTAGATTAGTTTGGGGTAGTATTAGGTAGGGTTGGTCAAGCACGTAGCGCGCTTGTCTCATTGCGCTTGTTCGGTAAATTAAAGTTATATAGTTTCGCATATTTTTGCTTTGTTTGTGATAGTACAGAGACAAGCCTGGGGTAGTTTGCACGTAGCGCGCTTGTCTCTTTTCTCTGGTTAATTAGGGTTAGTTTTGCTTAGTCTTGGTTAGTTTGGGTTAATCTTGATTAGTCTGAGTTGGATGAGTGTTGGTCTGTATTGACTAGTTTGGAAGAGCTGTGGCTGGTGTGGGTTAGTTGGGAATAGTGAAGAGTCTTTTTACTCTGGTTAATTTGGGTTACAGAGGTAGAGAGGCACTCTAAAGCGGCCTATTCACATGCGATTTTGTACGGAGGATTTGTCGAACAGATAGATCCATGGTTGCTATACAAAGGCGTATATGTACGGCAGACAAATCCACCACAAGAACTTACAAACGCGCAAATCTGCAGTGTGAAGGATCGTGTTGGCAGTTGTGTATTGTATGCGGCGTAATGGAGAAGAAAATAATTGCTATGCTTGTAGGATTTGTAGGGTTATTTGATGACAGAAAGAAGAAGAGAGTGTGGTCAAAGTAGCATAAACTTCGTTACGCAGCTGTTTGTTGGAATATTCTCGACTCTTCACCTTCCACAAGCAAGGCTTTGATTTGTATAGAGCAATGCAACTTTTCCAAAATTATTTATTTTCAGCGAACGCCATATTGCATTTAGCACGCACAGACAAGTTCGTCACGACTACTGATATGCAGATTTGCTCGGCTCGCGTCTATGATCGTCGCCTTCAACGACAGGCGGCGAGCAGAACATATCTGACGAGCACGTGGATACACATATGCGGATTCGTCCGCTGGACATGCTCGCCGAACAAATCCGCCGAACAAAATCGCATGTGAATAGGCCGCTTTAGCCAAGATTTTTTTTCAAATACATTTTCGCTCGTCTAAACTTTTAATTTTTTTTTTTAAAATGACAATAATGTATTTGCGGCGAAAAATTTTGATTGTTCTGAGTTGAGTTAGTGCTGGGTACTCTTATACCAAAAAAAAATAATTTATTTTTTTCCTAACGGATTTCCGCTAAACGAAACTTGACCCATGATCGCAACAAACACATCAACCGCCTGACTATAAATGAAACATCATTTGCTCCGTCATATGACAGCTAAACAATCTATTTCGCGCAAGCGCCATGAAAATTGAAATCGCTAATGTCGCTACTCGGTGGTGGATGTACTCGGGTAATACTGCAGAATTGCAGGCGTGATGCTTAAGGTTTCTTCTGACGTAATAGAAGCAAAGAGAGAGAAAGAGAGAGGGAGAGGGAGAGAAGTTTTTCATTACTTCCTTTTTGTAACGTGTCCATGTGCCTGCTTATTATTTTTTTATTTTGAATTATCTAAAACAAGCTCTGGCAGTTTTAGCTTTCCTGCCTCAAAGTTTGCACAAGTTTGTAATAGTTATTTATCTACTTTCATTTAGTAATATGAATTTTACAGTTCTATAAATCGTTTTGTAAGGGCACCTATTACAGACAGAACTAGTGCTGTAATAGATGCCTTTATAGCACTAGTGCTGTAGTAAAAAAAAACGGTATTATTAACATTTTGCTGTTAAATAAAACAACACTTTTTAGAAGAATGATTTATTTATTATTAACAATTATAAAATTACGTATCAATTATCAATTTTGGTAATTATTTACTATCCGAACGCACGCCCATTTTTGAACTTTTTGGGGCAATGATCGTTTTAGGTGGTTAAAAGTAATGAAGTTAAAAATAATCCAATGGCGGAGGTTGCAAATTTTAAGTTTTGGTAAAAATTGTAGACGTTAAAGTGAAAGAGCGGGTATTAAACAATTACCATATGACGGCTAGTTTAGTTTACTATCCGAACGCACGCCCAAATTTTTGGGACAAAACTCATTTTAGTTGGTTAAAAATAATCAATTTAAAAAGAATCCAGTGGCGGAGGTTACAAATTTTAAGTTTTGGTGTAAATGTTGGCCATCAAAGTAAAAGAGCGGAAAACTATTATCTATCTCAGGCTACTTTACTAATCATCTGCACATTTCTTTTTTAATTTTTTGGGATAACAATTGTTTTAAGCTCTTAATAAATTATCATCTAATGGTGGAGGTAAGAAATTTAATTTCTTCGTGCAAAGCTGTGACTAATTAATTTGGTTAGTTTGGGTTTGTTTAAGCCAGAATGAGCTTGTGTGAAGAGTTGCCTGTAGAAAGGCTGGGACAAATTAGTTTGGGTTAGTTTCGGTTCGATTAAGCTAATATCTAATATGTGGTTGCGTGAAGAGTCGCGCAGAGAAAAGTTTGCGCGAAGCGCAAGCCTTTCGCGCAAGGCTGGAGCAAATTAACTTGGTTAGTTTGGGTTAGTTTCGGTTCGTTTAAACCAGTTTGAGCTTGTGTGAACAGTTGCGAGGAGAAAGGCTGGGGCAAATTAATTTGGTTAGTTTGGGTTAGTTTCGGTTCGTTTAAACCAGTATGAGCTTGTGTGAACAGTTGCGCGGAGAAAGGCTGGGGCAAATTAATTTGGTTAGTTTGGGTTAGTTTCGGTTTGTTTTAGCCAGAATGAGCATGTGTGAAGAGTTGTGCGGAGAATGGCTTGCGAAGTGCGAGGCTGCTGGGTGGAATCATTTATATAAATAAGGCTTTTTATTTTTTATATTTGGCAAGCCATGTATTTCCTCTTGCGGATTTAATAAAATTACACCATAGCCTTTTTTTTCTTTTTTCGATCGCTTCTACCAACATAACGAGTTTTGTCGCATCGATATTTGAACAAGTTTATGTTTAAATCTGCAACATTTTTAAAACAAGGACAAATAACAAATTGACGAATTACTCCATGTTCTTTTAAAAAATCGCACATTTTCCTTTATATAATCCTAGCAGAACACTTTTTTTAATATTTAAGAAACAACTTGCACAGGCCATTTGACTGAAATAGTTGATTTGTTATTTAATGTCAGATGGTGCCTCGATTTTCACATTGTTTTTCATGGCCAAATTTTTTTTCTGGCATAATTATTATTAATGATTAGATTGGGCTACTTTATGATCGTTTTTCCATTATAAAACAAATAACAGCCATAGGGTAATTATTTAGCATCCGCTGTTTCACTTTACAGTCTAATATTTTCACCAAAACTTAAAATTTGCAACCTCCGCCGCTGGATTACTTTTAAATTCATTATTTTTAACAACCTGAAGTGACAATTGCCTCAAAAGGTTAAAAAAAATGGTCGGGCGTTCAGATAGTAAATTAGCAGCCATGGCGTAATTGTTTAGTGTTGGGGAAACACCTCAAAACGTGTAGAAACTATCGTTTTTCACCGTATAGTTTGGTGATAACACTCTGTATGTATGTGGAATGAATGAGCCATAATTAAACTCAAAATAGATTTATTTCACCCCGGGTACAACCCAATTTGTGCATTTAAAACAGCATATGCCAGTTCTTCAAAACCCCTTAGTCCAACCCTAGACGGATGATCCCTTAGTTCGAACCTGTAAACCAAGTACTGTTAGTTTGGGTTACAATTCAGCAACTCTTCACTCGTAAAGGAAAACGTTTGTAATCGTTTTAAAGTCAATGTATTTTTGTCTCCATCAGCATTGTGAACAATCAGACTGTCAAATAAAGAAAGAAAACAGTTTCTACCCTTTTTATCTCAAATGAATTCGGTATGTGTTACCGCTCACTTTTATTATGTGGTTTTGCCGCAAGGCGACCTGCTAAAAGAATGAATAAAAAAATAATCAAGTAAGTGCTCTGCAAACACTCCACGTCCACGTTGCTGGATCGGTCTAGTCACCGCGCTCCAGCAGGTGCCTCTTCGCGCCAAAAGGTCAAATTCCTTTTTAGGCAATTTCTCTTGTATGCACAAATATTAGAGAATATTTCGTGCACCTCAGTTACCTTTGTCCAAGGTTGGACAAAGACCTCCTTTTGGGCTATTATCCCAAGGTTTCAAAGCAAGAAACGACGTAGCGTCCCTTTCCTCCTTTTGTTGAAAAGAATCCATAAAATGGCGGCACCGAATTGATAACTCAAGTGGTTCCTGTACTGTACAAGTTAATTCAAAGATTCAAAGTGGAATCCCTAGCTGATTAGAGTGAAGTAAAACATTGGAGATTAAGGTATTCTGTACGAAAGAAAGGTGCTAGATTGAAAGCATAAAAGTTCAGTTCAAGAAAGGTCAGAAAGGACAAAAATATTTCAGTTTTAAATTGCATAAACAAGACTGTTTTAGTCTTTAGTTAAATTTTAAGAAACCTTTTTGTAATATTAGTTTTATACTTTAATGAACGAATGATGATGAATGATTAAAAGTTTTAGTCTAAGAATTGTACATATATAATTTCTATTTAACATAGAAAACACTGTTTATTTATATCTATCACATTTAAATGCAATTTACACCTGCATAATTAAATTATATCAATACCGAATACATGTTTCAATTTATCTCACCACCCTATATTATACTGTCCATTAAAAGTGGTTAATTAAGATACCACACCCGTCTTTATGGTTTTAAGCAATAATAAAAGCATTTGTTTATCCCGACTATTTAGTATCCACTCTTTCACTTTGACGTCTAATATTTTTACCAACACTTAAAATTTGCAACCCCCGCCACTGGATTCTTTTTAAATTCATTATATTTAAACAGCTAAAATGACAATTGCCCCAAAAAGTTTTAAAGAGGGTGTGCGTTCGGATAGTAAACTGTTACCATTTGTATACCAGAAGTGGATATGATGAAGCCCTTAAAGGCGCGTTTTCACGGGTCGATCTGAGTTGAACGATTTGGGTCGATTATTGAATCGAAAGAAAATTGAATATGTAAACCACCTTTCGGCTTGGCCGTTCGGCGGAGTGAGTCGATTCGACGAAAGTAGAAAGACTGTCTACTTTTGGTAGGCGATTGCCGCCGAATTGATGTCGAACGACTAGAATCGAATGTGTAAACTTCTCGTCGTACAGATTTGTATCGTTTCGCTGAATTATTCCAATGGTAAATTTCTAAAAGTTCTTCAAAATGAGCATTATTAATTCTTAGATGATTCCTATAAGCCTCTAATCTATTTTCGAAGCAGACTTTGTGATGCATCAGGGGGATTTTCGTCATAAAATCCATGGTCTGGTCCAGCACCTCTGTTTTTTTCTCTTCTTGTTTAATTTAGCCATTATTTCATCCCGAATTGAACAACAAATTAATTGCACACTTACTCAATAATATCACGTGACGCCATTTTGTACTACAATAATTATAATTATTGAACATGCATCGCCTACCGTGTAAACCTTTTGATATTCAACACAGGTCGAACTATGGTCGAACGACCCAAATCGTTCAACTCAGATCGACCCGTGAAAACGCGCCTTTACGTTCGAATTTCCAATCATTAAATCCGTGTCTGACTCCATGATCTTCTTTGCTATTTGTTTCTTATTTTCTAAAGAATTTTCAACGTGGCCTTCTGCCGTAGAAGAGGATTTCCAGCCCCCATGACGCTTTAACTTCTGCATATCTGCACCACCATCAACCAGAATGGTGGCTGAGGGCCTCCTAAAACAATGTCCAGTGTATCCTTCGGGATTCTTCAATCCAAGTTTTGTTGCAATATTTTTAGTATACTTCCAAAACTATTAATTCTGACAGGCTGGGAGGTGCATTTTCCATTTCCGAATACAATACAAAAAACCCCTGTGAGTTGCATTAAGAGGACGAAGTTTAGCATGTTTTCGAAAAATACTTAAACAGTTGACACCTGTCACATTTCCTTCTGTTATAACAAATTCTCGGATAATTTTGGTTTTCAAGCATGGCATCACAATTTTTATATACAAATCATTGTATTCAATATGATCCAACAATAACTTAGTTAGTTCTTCGCGCCGACAAGCCCCAAAAATGCCGATTATCATAACAACCTTCATAAGTAAATATGTTTCATCATCTGCAATACTAAGAAACTTACATAGGTCTTCCTTTGTAAAAACTTTGGACTTTTTGGCTTTGTAACCCTCTGAATTTCTTTTCAAAAATGTGATTAGTTCTTGATTTTTATTGACTGAAATCATAGTTCTCAACATTGAGTAGTGAGTCCATAGTGTAGATGGTTTCTGGGAGCGTTGCTTTCCGGAAAAATAACCCAAAAGGATTTTCTCAGACACCTCCTTTATTTTGTTAGATTTGCACCAATCTTCACACTTCTGGTACTCCAACTCATACCGCTCCTTGGATTTTGTGTGCATTTTTATTTTTAAAAATGCCTTTTGCCAAATAGTTTTATTCATAGATGAAAGTAGATAAAATTTTGTATAATATTCTTGTTGTAAATTCATATTATTATACTCGATGTTTTATCAAACGAGGCGTCAGCAACTTTAACATCTCTGTAGGTGCCACTAATATAGTTTTCCATTTTGCGATATTAATCTGATTATACAAATCCAAATGATAAGGGCTATTGACTCTGGCCTTATGCCCACTTACCGTTGCCACAAAAATCTTTGCCATTACTACGGTTACTACGGTAACTTCATCAATTACTAGGGTAATGTTAAAATTAAATGTAAGTACATGAGTCAATTGCCCATATCGCTCACATTAGGATAATGTAAATTTTACGTTAAAAAGAACTGAAAATTTGTTATTTTTTTGTTAAATCATGTAGAATTGATTATAAATATACAGTATGTCACCGAAAAGATAAATAGACCAAAAATGTAATTTTTTGAGAGAAACTTATTCGTTGTAATAATGTTTCTTTTCGTAAAAAAAAATAATACCTCCGTAAAGAAAATTTCGATTAATTGTATAGGGTGTCCAAAAAAGCTAAAAATATGATTTTGCAAAGAAAACTTATATGTTTTGTTTTTATACGAGTGTAGTGTAAAGATAGCGTTTGATCTAATTTTCCGGATTAGTTTTTGTAACATCATATCCTTAAAGCAAATTTTTATTTATATCTGGAAATTTATAAACTGATAAAATACTCAAAAGCACGATAAATATAGCAAAGATATGATTATAATATTATTACGTACCTTTTTAAATGTTAACATTGCTAATAGAATAACACAAATTTACTATCCACTATAGATAGGTACGTTGAGATCTGTGAACCAGGCACTATTTTAACCGAAATAAATTGGATTTTCGACGACGGACACGGACGGTTCCTATTTTCATAGCCTTCGAACGTGTTAACCTATTCAACCTTCCAAAACTATCCTCGTCAATAATTTTATTTATTTAATATCAAAATTTTATAACATGCCCATCGAAAAATTAATAAATATATTTTTGAATTAATTAAGGGCAATTATTTTGCATTTTGGTTGAATTTTAATTGAGTATTGAATTCAAGCGTATCCATGTGAATTGGCCCTTAGGAATTATACTGATTAGACGTTCCGTTTTTACTAAGTACATGATATGCGAAAATATTCCATTATGACATGACGTGAATTTGATTTCATTTGTTATTTTATTATGTAAGAATGTGACATGATTATTAAAATAAGTGTCAATTTTCAGATCAATATTTTGTTCTATATTTACTATTATCTATTTGCGAAATTGGTTAGTACGTTGGTGACTACGTTGCAGCTGACGTGTTGATAGTAACGAATTCTAGACGGATCTATAAGACAATTTGTATACTCTCGTATGATTTGTTATGTTTGGCAGTTGAATATTACTCAGTCACATCTTATCCGTATCCGCTTACGTATCCGTTTTGAAGTGATTAATTAGTACATTATTTAAACTGCGGACTTCAATGTCGTCAAAACCTCGAAATGATTATTCGGCCCTTGTGATTTTTTTCATTGCAAAAATGGGCGCAAATGGTGGGAACTTTGAAGTACGTCTTCTAAAGATGACGAAAGTATCTGGCTTACAAAATACTATCTAAAGATGCCCATTGTCATGAATTTTAAATTTAAATTTAATTTTCTTTCGCTCGAAACATAAGAATGGTTCCCTTAATAACGTCATCTTCAATTCTTATCAGGCAAGATGGCAAGACAAAACTGAGGTGAAAATCATATTTGGGTTAAACTGTTCAATTAAATCGCCTTTTCCGATGGTACTATAATATATCACGATGTAATAGTTATTTATAATATTAGTGTTGTAAAGATTCATATTACAACACGAGATGTTAAAGTTCGAGTGTATTAATATGAATTTACAACAACAATATTGTACAACATTTTTAAAAATAAAAATGCACCTGTTATTAAGTTTGCCAATCAAGTTTTTTATGTTACCTTTCGCATGGTTACTGTCGAACCTTTGTCAAACAAATTCAAAAATATAAAAAGCGCTTTTTAAAATGAGCGATTCTGATGGAAGTTTACCCTCTGATATAGAAGCAGCGGCAAACGAAGCGATCTCAAGTTTAGTTCCGGCAAAATCCAAGACGCCGCCGTATGAGTTGGAGTACCAGAAGTTTAAAGATTGGTGCAAAGCTAACAAAATAAAGGAGGTTTCTGAGAAAATCCTTTTGGATTATTTTTCCGGAAAGCAACGCTCCCAGAAACCATCTACACTATGGACTCACTACTCAATGTTGAATTTCAGTCAAAAAAAATCAAGATATAAGCAGATTTTCTCAACTAATCGCATTTTTGAAAAGAAGTTCAGAGGGTTACAAAGCCAAAAAGTCCAAAGTTTTGCTAATTTTTCAGTTTAGCAACCATTGGAATTTTGTAAAAACTCTTTTTGATTCTTTAATTAGACACTTTTAGAAGACGTTTTTGACCATTAAAATATTGCGCAATTGTTTGGTTTTCCCACAAAAAAGCCCCAAAGTACGACTTTTGAGGGACTGAAATGTACAAATCATGACATTTTTGGCATCTGACGCAGGAGGATTGTTGCAATGTTGCAAAAGGTTGCATCTTTTCTTACGAGGTAAAGAAACGCTAACTCAAATTCACCGAAGCTAACCTAAATTAATGTAAATACAATTATTTATTTATTTATATATTTGTTGTAAGTTTAGATAATTATTGGATATCATAGAAAATCGCGATTTTTTATATTTCTATGCATTAAAAGAGTAAATTTGAAAGGAAATAGATCGGTGGAAACAAGATTTTCTGCATATTTTTATAATTTTGGTTAATTGGTTGGATCATCTTTGGCTTAGCTGAAATACATAACTGATTTCAGAAACTTCCTCAAATACAAAATCATAAAAAAAATTTGCGGAAATGCATCATTTTCATTTTGTCAACTCTAGATTAACTGAAATTAGTTACATGAAAACTTGTTTCTGTTTTACATTCTAGATAGTTTTCTAAACATAATACCCTAAAAAAATTGTTGATATGGATTTTTTTTGAAAATATTGAAAAAAGAAGCTTTTCTAAATAGAAATTCACGAAAAATTTTCTGCCAAAATGTAAAATTTTTATTTTTCCAGTTACATGAAAACATGCTTTTACCATCTACTATGAACTACAATACGAGCTACCTACGACCATTGCTACTACCTAGTCCTAGTGACATACTTACGACCTGTTCCAAACTACTTCACGCTACTTACGAGCCACTCCGCGCTACCTACGACCTACTCCAAGCTAGTCCGCGCTACCTACGACCTAGTTCAAGCTACTCCGAGCTACCTACAATCTACTTTGAGCTAGTTACGACTTGCTCCGAGTTACTCCGCGCAACATACGACCTACTCCAAGCTATTCCGCGCTACCTACGACCTAGTCCAAGCTACTCCGACCGACCTAAAATCTACTCCAAACTACCCTGATATTTCTTACGACCCTAGTTAGTTTCGTCTCGTTTTAGCAACTACGCATTTGCTTCGTACATGCCTCAGCCATATCATTTTCATTAAGCCTTTTTCACGCAAGCCTAGGCGAAATCATTTCGGTTAGCTTGGGTTAGATTGGGTTAACTTTAGTTACTTTCGGTTAGTTTCGTCTCGTTTAAGCCTTTACGCACCTTCGTGAAGAAAGGCTTGCGCAAAGCACAAGCCTTTTTTTATGCAAGCCTAGGCGGAACAATTTCGATTAGCTTTGGTTAGTTTGGGTTAGCTTTAGTTAGTTTGCGTTAGTCTTGGTTAGTTTGGGTTAGCTTTGGTTAGTTTCGTCTCGCTTAAGCCATTACGCACTTGCAGAAAGAAAACCTTGCGCGATGCGCAAGCTTTACTTTACGCAACCCTAGACGAAACAATTTCGATTAGCTTGGGTTAGCTTTGATTAGTTTGAGTTTTCTTTGGTTAGTTTGGGTTAGCTTTAGTTACTTTGGGTTAGCTTTGGTTAGTTTCGGCTAGCTTTGGTTAGTTTCGTCTCGTTTAAACCACTACGCACTTGCGTGAAGAGAGGATTGCTAATCCAAACTAATCCAAACTAACCAAAGCAAACCCAAACTAACCAAAGCTAACCGAAATTGTTTCGCCTAGGCTTGCGTGAAGAAAGGCTTGCGTTTCGCGCAAGCTTTTCTTAAAGTAACTGCGTAGTGACTTAAACGAGACGAAACTAACCAAAGCTAACCTAAACTAACCAAATCTAACCCAAAATAACTAAAGCTATCTCAAACTAACCAAAACAAACCCAAGCTAACCGAAATTGTTTCGATTAAGCTTGTGTTAAGAAAGGCTTGCGCTTCGCGCAATCCTCTCTTCACGCAAGTGCGTAGTGGTTTAAACGAGACGAAACTAACCAAAGCTAACCCAAACTAACCCAAAATAATGTACAAAATAAATATGTTTCACTTCACGTATGGCCCTCCGCTCGCTTCTATCGCTGCGGGGGCAACCAACTAGGACTAACCCAAACTAACCGAGGCTGACTCAAATTAATGTAAAAATAAATCACTTCTCTGCTTAATCGTCCTATAGAACGATACTTTTTGTAGCCGAATTTCGCTAAAAGAAACTTAAGTCCAAGGATTAACCAAAACTAACCGGGGCTAACCCAATTTAATGTGAAAAATTAATATATTTCACTTCACGCATAACCCTTCGCTCGCGGGCGTATCGAACAAGAACTAACCCAAGCTAACCCAAAATAATATAAAATATAAATATGTTTCAGTTCACGTATGGCCCTCCGCTCGCTTCGCTCGCCCCGGGGGCAACCAACTGGGACTAACCCAAACTAACCGAAGCTAACTCAAATTAATGTAAAAATAAATCACTTCTCTGGTTAATCGTCCTATAGAACGATATTTTTTGTAGCCGATTTTCACTAAAAGAAACTTAAACCCAAGGATTAACCAAAACTAACCGGAGCTAACCCAATTTAATGTGAAAAATTAATATATTTCACTTCACGCATAACCCTTTGCTCGCCCCGCTCGACTCGGGGGCGTAACGAACAAGAACTAACCCCAGCTAACCCAAAATAATGTAAAAAATAAATATGTTTCAATTCACGTATGGCCCTCCGCTCGCTTCGCTCGCTCCTGGGGCAACCAACCAGCACTAACCCAAGCTAACTCAAATTAATGTAAAAATAAATCACTTCTCTGGTTAATTGTTGTAAGTTTAGATAATTATTGGATATCATAGAAATTCGCGTTTTTGTATATATCTATGCATTAAAAAAGTAAATTTGAAAGAAAGTAGATCGGTGAAAACCAAATTTTCTGCATATTTTTATAATTTTGGCTAATTGGATTATAACCAATCCTAAAGCGCGCTTTTCTTTTAGTAGTTAAATTGGGCTAGTTTTGGTTAGCATGGGTTAGTTTTAATTAATTTGTTTCGGTTTGCTTCCGTTAGTTTGGGCTAGATTCGGTTAGGTTTTTTTTAGCTTGGGTTGGTTTTGGTTATCTTTGGGAGTTTTGGTTAACTTGGGTTAGTTTTGGTTAGCTTTGGTGAATTTTGGTTATCTTGGGTTAGTTTTGGTTAGCTTCAGGTAATTTGGTAAAGAAAGCAAGAAACGTACGCAACGCGCACGTCTTAACTTCTCACACACTTTAGGCCTTACACGAGATAGATTATGTGATTGACTCAAGTTATTTTCGTGTATTGCAGATGGATGTATATTTATTTTTTAAACAAATATAACCACTTCATAATTATTGGATAGAGCCTCATTTTAATTTTAACAAAATTGTTAAAAAAATATGCATAAAATCTTGTTTTCGTTGGTTTTTCTTTCAAATTCACTTCTTTAATGCATTAGAAAAGCTACAAACGTAAAATATCGAGAATTTCTATTTCTATCCAACTGTGACCTTAGTTTGGGTTAATACAATATATAAAAGCGAATGGTACGTTTCATTGTGTGTATTTGTATCATTCACCTGAATAAAAGAGAGAAAACGGCAATCATTGTGCACCATTTTCAATAATGAATTTTCGTAACAAATATACAGTGACATTTTTAAAATGAAATCTGGCAACAGTGAACTTGTGACAAATTAAACATTGAAGTTTTGGCTACTGACAGTTGACAGTGACAAGAAGAATGGGGCTATCAGTCGCTCTCAGTTAGATCCGAAATAAAACGTAGGCCTCTTGTTCTTCTAATTAATATTTTCAGACGTGCATGGACTATATTTGTAGTGCTTTTTTTGAAGTGGCTCGGCAAGAGTAATGGCGATTGTAGTGCACCAACAAATGTGGAAAAAAAATTATTTTATTACACACGTTTTTCATGTTTTGCGCAGCATATAATGGTATAGACTGTATTCTGGACGTTGCTTAGAATCAGTGAATATTTGTTTTAAGTCTGTGGTTGAATGGTTGCTAAACTGAAAAATTACTTCGTCCTCTTAATGCAACTACCAGGCGGTTTTTTGTATTCTACGGAAAACGAAAATGTACCTCCCAGCCTGTCGAAATTAATATAGTTTTGGAAGTATACCAAAAAAGATTGCAACAAAACTTGGATTGAAGAATCCCGAAGGATACACTGGACATTGGTTTAGGAGGTCCTCAGCCACCATTCTAGTTGATGGTGGTGCAGATATGCAGATGTTAAAGCGTCATGGGGGCTGGAAATCCTCTTCTACGGCAGAAGGCTACGTTGAAAATTCTTTAGAAAATAAGAAACAAATAGCAAAGAAAATCATGGGGTCAGACACGGATTTAATGATTGGGAAGGGCTCCATCACATCCAGTTCTGGTATACAAATTCCTAACTGTAAAAAGTGTATTATTAATGTTTATAATAAACCTTAAGCGTTATAATTTAATAATATTTATAATTTTTAATAACAAATAAATCATTCTTCTAAAAAGTGTGGTTTTATTTAACAGCAAAATGTTAATAAAACCGATTTTTTTTTCATTACAGCATTAGTGCTGTAAAGGCGTCTGTTACAGCACTAGTTCTGTAACAGGCGCCCTTACAAAACGATTTATAGAACTGTAACATTCATATTACTAAATGAAAGTAGATAAATAGTTTTTAAATAGTATCGCTAATCAGATTTCAAATACAAATTGCAAACACGTTGACACTAAGTCTCGTATTCAATAAGGTGTTAAATCAGAAATAAATAAACGAGCATCCCATAAATTTCCGCAAATCGAGGACGTCGGATATCTGGATCCGGGTTCGGGTGCAAGATCTTCAGACCGGATGACAACGAACGCTCAATTACTTTTAAAAATATGAATTTAACATTTGTTAGAACTACCTATTACCTACATCACGGGCTTGAACTTAACAATAAGTTTGTTATCATGGCGCAATAGCGAATGCGATTGACGTTTCGGGCTTCATTACTGAACACAATTCTGTGATGGATCCAGTGCCAATTCACTGCAAAGTGAAAGCAAACGCAGGTCAGGTGGCAGCAAATTTTGAAGCAGTTGGATTTTGTGTGCTTTTAAACCAAGGTCCATTATCATCAGATGAACTCTCAGCTACTTTGGCTACATGCTGTTCGTTACGTGCTGGACACGTCATCTATTCGGTCGCCTGTCATCCATTGAGTTTGTCATAAAAATAGGTAATTTTGGTATTTATTACTGATTCATTAATATTAATGATGTTTATAAAATCTGTTTTCTGTAATGCCTATAATAACTCACAAAATGAAATATTCTGCTCAAGGTCCAGTTGCACCAATATATTTCATAAAAAATCTAACTGGACATTTGCACTTATACATTTTTTTCCGATAGCATAGTAATTATTGGTTTGAGATGCGGATGACTTTCCACCAAAGGTGAATTTTCATCTGCTGTACCTTTTTCATAACATTGCCGACCTTTAACTTAGAATTTTGGCGCATGTCAAAGATTAATATAAAACAGACTTCAATAACTACAGGACGATTCGGAAGGAATCGACCAAACTACAGAAGTAGGTACACATATGATGTTTTCGGTTCAGGTGACGAAAGTTGTTTATTTCCAAATGGTCATAGAAAAAGTACTTCTTATACACTTGTTCTCGAGGTAGCTGTTCTAATTTCTCATTCCCTATTCGAGAAATCCAGATCCTAAATATGTCTAACAGGTAAATATTATTTACGATGGTAAAATGCCATTATTGAAGAGAGTTTTATACCTCCATAGTTTAAACAGTAGGCAGTACAGTGGTTTGAGAAGTGAGTCAAGCATTTCAAAAAGTAAGTAGATAATAAAATAATCAGTGGGATAGTGAAGCTCTTTTCCTTAACCTTGTTATGCCACTGGAATATTTATAGAAGTAACACATATTTCTGACAAAATTCGTCCTTGCAACGTGAATATTTTTTATTTTTATACACTTTTTACCCTATGCAGCACCCCTACTCATCCCATTGTACCGCAAGACAATTGATTACTATTAGGTTTCCGCAAATAAAAAAACATCTAAAAATTAGATAAAAACACTCAATTTATGCGTTTCTGAGGAAGAAACGGCAAAATCGGTCTAACACGTCATCTAAAAAGTTACCAAAATCACTAATCTGTAATCTCGCTTTGACCAAATCTAATGTTTATTTATTAAAGATTAGGAACCTACCTACTTTGAAAAACAGGGGACACACATGACCCACCACCAGCCAACGTACAACCACTAATAAGCTGGTGCAACAGGCAGAACAACAACCAACCAGGTAATTTTGGGCTGCGACGCCAACGCGCACCACACGAAATGGGGCAGCACGAACATTAACCCTCGAAGTGAGTACCTTCTTGAATATTTGATATCTCATAACGTAGACATTATTAATAGAGGGAATAAACCCACCTTCATGAATGCGATTAGAAAAGAGGTCTTAGATCTAACCCTAGCTACTCCTTTCATAACTAACCAAATTATTATCTGGCGGGTATCGGACGAAAATTCCATGTCGGACCATATGCACATACGGTTCGACGTGGAGGCACAGGTACAACGCCTGGATGAAAATCGTGTACCCAAACTAACTGACTGGGTCCTCTATAAGGTTTACCTAAGGTCAGAAGTTGAAGGAGTACCTCCATCCATCCATAGAAACAATAGAGGAGCTCGATGCGGCCTCACAACATTTAGAGGAGATAAAATCACCTCATATGAAAAAAGTTGCCCTATTAAGAAAACAAAATCCCACAGGGATGTCCCCTGGTGGAATAGGGAACTCGACAAACTAAAGGCAAAATCAAGAAAGACCTTTACTCAGCAAAGATGTCGGGCAACTGGAACAACTATCACAGAGCCCTAGCTGGATATAACAAAGAATTGAGGAAATCTAAGAGGAAGACATGGAGAACGTTCTGTGAAGGGATCAATGAACCGGCCCCAACAGTGTGACTCCAAAAAGCCTTAGCAAAAGATCACTCAAATGGAATCGATCTAATCAAAAGACAGACGGACAACAGCTACGCCGAGACACAACAGGAGAGTTTAGAGAACCTTTTAAAGACCCACTTTCCTGGATCTGCTGCCACGGAAGCAAACTAGATAGAGGAACCCCCTTATGGGACGTTGAACGACCCAATATACGGGGAAGAAGCCTCGCGGGTAAAATCTTTACAGACAATAAGATCAAATGGGCATTGAATAGCTTCAAACCCTATAAATCATCAGGTACGGACGGCATATTTCCTGCTCTGCTCCAACAAGGCAGTGAGGAACTCCTACCGTACCTGAAATCAATCTACAAAACTAGCGATATCCACAGCTACATTTCGAAGAACTGGAGGAGAGTCAGGGTTGCGGTTATCCCAAAGGCTGGGAATCGTCCACCGCACGAACCAAAGGCATATCGCCCCATCAGTCTGACCTCCTTCCTACATAAAAGTATGGAAAAAGTCCTAGATGAATACATCAGGGGCGAGTTTATCTCCAACCAACAACCCAAACTCACCCCACTACATCCAAAACAGTTTGCCTACCAACTGGTAAAATCCACGATAAATGCGCTCCAATGCCTAGTAAAAGACATTCGTGGCGAAAGAAGTGGCTATGTGTGCATTCTTAGACATAGAGGGTGCATTTGACAACACCTCATATGAATCCATACAAAGGGCCGCAGAAGACAGAGGTATAGACGAAACTACAACGAAATGGATAAAAGCCATGCTTTGTAGTCGTAAAATTACCTCAACCTTAGGAGACGCTACTGTAATGGTAAAAGCAGCAAAAGGGTGTCCGCAAGGCGGAGTTTTATCGCCCTTGCTGTGGTCCTTGGTAGTAGATCGACTCCTGGTAAAACTAACAACCGAAGGGTATGACGTCCAAGGGTATGCTGACGACCTAGTCATCACAATTAAGGGCAAGTATGATGGCACAGTATCGGCCAAAATGCAAAATCCTCTACATCTTGTTAAAAATTGGTGTATAAGGGAAGGATTAAATGTCAATCCCAGTAAAACCGTCATAGTACCGTTCACAAAAAGGAGAAAGGTGGACCTTACATCCCCTAGCCTAGACGGCGTGACGGTTGAACTCTCAGACAGTGTTAAGTACCTGGGGATAGTCCTAGACCGCATGCTTAACTGGAATAAACATATAGAGAGGACTACCAAAAATGCAACAGCGGCACTTTGGGCATGTCGCAGACTTTTTGACAAAACATGGGGTTTAAAACCCAAGATGATCTATTGGTCATACATTACGGTTGTAAAACCAATAGTCACATACGCCTCACTGGTCTGGTGGACCAAAACAGAGGAAAAGACTACGCAAGGCAAGCTACAAAAAGTGCAAAGACTTGCCTGTCTGGGTATCACAGGGACAATAAAAACCTGCCCTACGATAGCACTGGAGACGATGCTCGACCTTCTTCCCCTGCATTTAGGCGTGAGGAGGAAGGCCTTATTAAGCGCGTCCAGAGTAATCCAGACCCAATCAACTAAGTCATGTGATCTGACTGGCCATCTAAAGATTCTGGACACAATCAGAGTCGAATCGCTGGCCAAACCAACAGACCATATGCCAAAGACAAGGGATTTCCAACGCTCCTTTAAGGTGATCATAAATGATCGCCCAACAATGAGAGCACTACAGCCCGAACGAGGTACATTGATCTGGTACACAGATGGATCTAAAATGGAACAAGGGGTCGGCGCCGGGGTTTATGGTCCAGGGCACGAAGGAGTGGAAGGCAATGAAATTGCCGACCAATTGGTCAGAGAAGGAGCACAGAGTACATTCTACGGACCTGAACCATTCTGTGGCACCACCAGAGGACACCTCGGAGAGGACCTCAATAAGTGGGAAAATAGGCAGAAAGAGGCCTACTGGAGAAACACTCCAGGACAACGACAGGCGAAAATATTCATATCGCACTCGCCTGAATACACTAAGAAGCTACTAGAGCTCCATAAAAACGATCTAACACTGGTCACGAGCTTCCTAACACGTCAAGGACCATGGAGATACCATCTCCACAACATGGAAAAGACTGAGGATCCACGTTGTAGATTTTGCAACTCAGCAAACGAAACTGCGGAACACATTCTTTACGAATGTAGAGAACTGACCCGCCAAGGCTAAAATATCTGGAAGGAGTAGTATATAATCCCAAGGATATTACACAACTAGCCCCTAGAAATATCCTGAACTTCACGAAAAGTGCAGGCTTTTCTGGGAAAATCTAAAGCAGGGTAGTCACAAAAGACCTTTTAGGTCCAAGTGAACAAGCGCTGAAAAGCCGAGCGACCCCTTTGCGTACAATACAATACAATACTCAATGAGGAGTAAGAAGTGGTTCTTATGCGGCAGTTGCTGCAAATTTGATCAAGATCAGCGGAATTAAGAAGCAGGTGCTAGCGGAGAAAACTGTTAGAGTGAAGTTGACCAAGAAAGTAGGGGACAAAGAAGTAAGTAGTGCGAAGCTCAAAAAGCTGGCTATGAAAAGTATCAATTCGAGTCAGATCGACTTTAAACCTGCACGGATATTTGCCACTAAGAATGAGTGGCATTCCTGCAATGTAGAAGACTGAATCCATGTAAGTAGGTGTTTTAATTGCCAAGGATATGGTCATGTGGCGACCAAATGTCAGATGCAGGCCTCGTGTGGTTCATGCGCTTTAGCTCATGATACAAAGAGCTGTCCGAACAAGGACAAGGTCGAGATGCATAACTGCGGTTTTTGCGTAAGATCGGGTATTGCAGATAATAAACATAAGCCTAGAGACGCGAAATGTGCAGCCTATAAACGAAGGATGGAGGCCTTCGTAAGCAACATCGACTTCGGCATTAATGGATAAAGAAATCCTGGTTATGTGCTTGCAGCAGAATTTACACCAGAGTCAGGTGGCAACGGCAAGTTGCATTAACTACGCAATTTCTAATAATTATGACCTGCTGCTTGTCCACACTATAAGGAAAGGAAACGAGTATGCGATCTCGAGCTCTGCCGGGGTTAGAACTATCGCGGATCAGAATGTTCCTTTTAAGGCCTGCATCCTGGTGTTGAATAAAACATTTCAGATTTTAGAATATACCCAGCAATGCAGCGAGTATGCCGGCTTTGGCCTTGGTTGTGATTGGGCAAGATAGCATTAGAGTTGGGAGTCTTTACTGGCCTCCAAGCATGTATATTTCTGATAATGGACACCTGGATGATTTAAGAACCCTTGCAAATGAAGGGGACATATCAATAGTACTAGGAATAGCTACGAACGCTCATCATACCGAGTGATTTGACCGTTCGATAGAGATATTGATCAGAGAGGGATGGATCTAGTTTGAGTGTTCAATGAATTGGATTGGTTCGTGCACAATAGACTCAGTAAATTTGCTACATTTTGTGGCAATCGTGGTACTGTGCAGCACGTGGTAGATTGGGAAGTATTAGACACACTAAGCGATCACAAGATGATCGCCTTTTCTTATAAGTCCAGATGAGGAGAGCAAAGCCATAAATTCAGGCAGATCAGGACGGAGATCAATACTGAAAGAGCATTAGACATGGCCATTTTGACAATGGGCAGATTAGAACAGCTGCTGTGGAGACTTATGATCGAATATGTGGTCGAAAGAATTAATGGTCTAACTGAGGAATTGAAGTTCATTACGGAAATGACGGTGCCTAAGAGAAGAGTCTATATGAATAGGCCTATGTGGTGAAGCGATTCCACCGATAGGGAGAAAAGGAAGACTCAAAGAGCTAGGAGAACGTATCAAAGAGAACCGGCTGGGTCGGATAGAGATAGACTGAGAGACACGTACTTGGAGAAGGCAAGGCATTTGAAGGCCGAAATAATCAAGGCCAAAAATAAGTCATGGGACAATTTCGTTAGCAATAATTTGAGCGAGGATTCATGGGGCCTCTCTTACAGGCTAGCAGCTGGCAAAAGCAAGACGATGTTGGATATCATATAGACCAGAGAAATAAGAAGCACAGCTGAACTCACAAGTTCGAGTACATTAAGGAAGACAACCTGGTTGAGGACGACGTGTAGCACGCTCTGTTGAGAATGGTGACCAGGGACTATGGTGGACCAGTTAGGGAGATTAAAAGACTTACCACCGATTAAGTAGAGCATTATTTGCTGAGGATGGAGTGTTGAGCGTCGTTTTCAGGACAGTGGCGGTAGTTATTGCCGACTACGTCTGCAGAATCTTTAATATCTGCTTAATGCTGGCATATTTTCCAAGAGCTTGGAAGTTGGACTCTTTGATCACTATTCCTAAGCCGGGAACTGCTCATTGATTGGGCAAGTTGAGGCCTATCACGCTCTTGCCGATTCCAGGCAAAGCTTTAGAGCATTTCATGAGAAAATAATATTTCGCATTCAAGGAGGAGAATAAATTTCACCACAGAGCACAATATGGTTTCGTCAGCAGGAAGGGAACGGATGATGCATTTGCAGAACTTCTGAGAAATATAGATAACGGATATAAGTATAAAGAATGTATTTTTCTAAATATTGAAGGAGCATTTAATAACGTTTGATGGCCTTCAATCTTCAAAATCCGACCTAACCTATAAGGCTGGCCCAGCGAGGCTCAGGAGAAATTTGGAGAGAGGATGCACACAGAGTTCCAAATTGGGCGCTAATCTGTGAAATTTGGAGGTGGATCAACTTTTGGAAAGCTTCGAGCTTCGACGACATCGAGGAGAGCAAGATGACGGCATTTGCAGACGACCTTGTAATCGTCACCTGTTCCAATAGCAAACCAGCGCTAGAGATTTAGCCGCACAGGGCACTGGACAGGGTGAAGGAATGGGCGATTACCAATAAGTTAAGTATATTACATGAAAAGTCAAAGTACATGGTGTTTGGCAGGAAACTTCTGTGAGGATTGGGATAGCCAGGATAACAAGGGCACAGCAGTTCAAATACTTGGGAGTTATTCTTGATGAGAAACTTACTTTTCACGCTCATATTAAATATATATGTGGCGAATACAGGACTAGTTTTCAGTGGCTCAGAAGAGCATTGGTTAGAGTTTTTCAGCCGTCTCCCGGAGCTTTGAGGACCCTTTTTGATGGAGCAATTATGCCGGTCTTTTACTATAATGCAAATATCTTTGAGCGTAAGCTTCAACATGTTATAATAAAGAATGAGTTAAACTCTACTGGATGATTGATCGCCAGGACCATCATTGGAGCCTACAGGACGGTGTCCGCACAGGCTGCGGCCGTATTAGCTAATATTCCGCCATTAGAACAAATGATGTACGAGCGAATAGATCACATTAGGTACAAGAGGGGTTTAATGATCAATATAGATGGTGTTGACATTCAGGCTGAACCTAGACTCGGCAAAAAGTTATTTAAGGAAAGTGTTAGACAGAGAACACTAACGATATGGCAAAGAGAATAGGATGAAGCATCCACTGGCAGATGGACATATCAGATTTTGTACAGGGAAGGGGCATTATGGGATTTAAATTTAATCGTAAGATTAATGCAGATACTAACAGGACATGGCCGATATGCAGGTTATTACCGCAAAATCGACAAACCGGGTGCTACCGGGTGTCCCACATGTCAAGATGAGGAGGATAATACTGACCATAAATAGGGGCGATCCTGAGGAATGCTGATCTACCTGGACCGGAAGAACTGGTGAAAAGATTGACCGAAGAGGACCAATTGGACGTGTTAGGTGGATTCGTGCAGGACAGACTGCTGGGTACTCCCGTCTAGCTGTTTTTACCAAGCATTTAACTTTTATTTGCGCTATCAAGCTTTGAAGTGTACTATGTACACGTTTTTGTAAAATTTTTATATTTTTGTAACAGAGACGGAACACGTTAGGACCAGTGCGCAAGGCTCAACGAGTAAGCAAATGTGATCTTGTAGGGAACTTCTTTTCTTTAGAATAAATTGGAGGGTACGGCCCGACCCAGAAGGGAATTGCCTTTATCCGCCTGCTCACTTTGAGTAGGTGGCCCTTGCTACAACGGAACCTGGTGTATTTTGCTAAGAACTAAGTTAATAAAGACTGACTTAAGAAAAAGAAGGAGAAGTAATATAAATTTTGGGCCCTTTAGAACAAGGGCACTGGCGAGCCCCTTCAGGACTCGCTGGTCAGAGGGTGGTGGGTCCCTTCCTCCTTCTACTTCTTCTTCTTCTTATTGTTTTCAAGCATACAAATTAATCATTTATGAATTCTTACCTAATATGACTGCCAAAAGTACAACTACTAAATTATTCATATTCAAAACACTGTTTGCGTCCTTAATATTAAAGAAGTTAAAAATAGATTGGTATTAATATAAAAATTAAACAGATAAATATTTTTGAGAACGTTGACGATACTTTGTCGGACGAATTAGCACCGATTCGACAATTCGATCGTCTTTTTGTATATAAAAGACAGATTGATCGAAATCGAGGCAAGAACAAATCGATCGAGAACCTATAATATTGACATTGTTTTTGTGACGCGTGTTGAAAACGTTTAATTTCGATATGTTAATACATGTAAGTACTATTGTCAAAAAATTAATAATTTATGTTTCAAAAATGCAGCTTCAGAATACTAGCCTCAAGGGCTTCGTTTTGGATACTATAATGTAATGATAAAAAATATTTATACTAATAATATAAATATAAATAAATTTTCTATATTATTTTTATCCTAATAATTGCATTTATCAGGTACCTTTTTATAGATAATTACTAAAAAATATATAAACAAACTCATTTTATCCATTGACGTAGAAGCTTGGGGCCATTAATGTACAAATTTTAATAAAAAAAATATAAAAAATATATAATTTAAAAATAAAATTATTATGTACATTGCTTAATGATTTTCATACGCTTGATTAGGTGTATATCTATCAAGACTCTTTTATTTATTTATATAGACTTATCTCTATTTATGTATATATTGATTTTACAATACGCAAAGTGAATCGAACGTACTTTGATAGTATCACTCTGTTCGATTGTCTATCAACTAGTCATCCTCTTGATTGCGTCTTTGGATTATAAAGCAAAAGACAAGGGCAAATTACTGCTGGCTTTCTTTCTACTTGCTGTTACCACAGAAACCGTTAAGTTACTATGGTAACGTATCGAATTAAGTCTAGTCAGAGTTTTAACGTTAACCTTTGACAGATTAATGCCATTTTATAAACGCCGTCCGGCGATTAGTTGATCGAATAGTTAAAGTGGCTCAAAGTACTAAGCTAAATACCTTATCGCCTTATTTTCTTCAATTTTCGTAGATAATACTAGCCGCCCTGACCCCCTTCTGTTTGGCGAACGGTCATCCACAAGAAAAGTCGGCTGCCACTAGTCAATCGCAAGAAGTCATCTTCTTACCGTACGACGTCAAATACGTACCGATAGAAGTACCAGCTAAAGAACTGGAGAAGACTATTGGGCTAAAGCATCACGTAGAAACAAAAAACCGCGACTTGCCTAAAGAAATCAAGGATATTCCATTTAAATCTTTGAAGAGCGTTTTGGAACCAACTCCAGATGCCACTGAGGATAATGTAACCTCTTTTAACCTCTTCGAGGATCAATTCGATATAGATAAGTCCAAGTCGCCGGAGGATTACGTTTTGGTGCCGATTTCCATCCTCAGGAGCTTAGAAGACGAAGCGAAGGTGGGCGACAAAACGCACGTTATTGCGAAGCGACAAGCGCCGTCGTCGGGTGGCAATTTTTTGGTGTACAGACCGGTCGCGCGGTTTCGAACAGTGTTGCGAAACAGAAGGAGAGTGTACAGCCGACCTCCGCCATTGGTAGGCTATTTGAACAATTACGATCGGTTTCCTACCGTTGCTAAATAAATGAACAATTTGTGATGCGATTAGGTTAAATATGTAACGTTTAGTAACTTATTTTTAGATTTAACTTTGATCAATCCTTTATTTGAAATACATGCCCATTTTTTTTTAACCCGAGTTTTATTTTTAACTTTTTCTCGTATATTTGGTCACCTATCGACGTCTTCTTGGAATGTATATATTGTATGCATGTATGTATTCTTCCAATTTTAAAAATAAACGTCTAAAGTGCGTTGGAAACAAAACTAATATCTTAATATCTTCTTCAAACAGGCATCCATTTGATAATCTTGTTCCGCTGTAGCCAGATGGAAAACCCATAGCAGAAGCAAAATTGACAAATTTAAGAGAAATACTTCATGTTATTCAATCCGATGCCGTTGAATTTTATTCTAACTTGAAAAGTGATGAAATCACTATGAAGTAGTAGAGGGATTTGATATAGAACAAGGTGATTTTCAAACAGAATAAAAAATATGTTAAGAATTCGCTTTTTATTGTGTTTGTTTGTCAAATTTTGCTGCTTAATAAATTGTGTATTACATTTTAGATTGTTTTGTCTCAAATTAAAACACTTAATGACCGCAATTTACTGTTGGAAAAAGAAATTCAACTTTTTAAAAAAACAAGAGTAAGACTTGGAAAAGAAGCTCTTAAATTGTAGTGAGGACAATTTTGAGAAACAAGTTAAGGAGCTTACTGGCTTAAACGAAAGTTTGATTGTCTCTGTAAATGTGTTAGAAAAGGAAAATGATATATATTCTAAGGGAGATAAGGAGATGCGAGTAGATCTCTTTCAGAAGAATGAAGAATCTGCCACTCTTTCGACCACTGCCAAGCAAAGTAGTTTAAAAAAAAAGAAAATATTTCATTAAGCTTATAAATTCCGTTCAAGATCTCCAGGAAAAATTTAAAATTACATCTGTTGCTTTAACCAAATGTAGAAGAAAACTAACAGAAGCAAATCAGAAGCGAAATGTCCACCCAAAAGGACTGGCAACAACTTGTGGGAGTACCCAGAGGACGAGTACTTCATTGATTCCTTTAAAAGACTCCTTTAAAAACCCTAAGCTGCAATAGAAACCCATTGATTGCAAAGTAGGTTCCCCCAGGATCCTGATTGTTGGTGATGAGAATGTCAGAGAATGTGTAAGCACACTAAATAAACTTTTAAACTTTAGCTGTGATAATTATAATATAAGTAGTTACTTTAAGCCAAATGCCTTTTATCATGATGTTGTAAAGGGTGGTTGCAGATTATGCTCTAATTAATGACCGGGTACTAATCTTTGCCGTTGCCACTGACTGTCTTAAAAGAAAGTTCATTAATGTGGACATTTTGTATAATGTTTTGGACCTTCTTTTATTCACTGATGTTGCTCTAGTAGGAAGAGCTATTTGCAGGAATAAATATGCATTCAATGACACACTTTTTAAACTAATCACAATCTATATACAATATCTTTAAATTTTGTAAACGAGGATTACTTTGACACTAATTACTATTTAACCTTTGATAACATGATCAATAACAAAGTTTCTATCAATAAAAGGTGTCTGGAACATGTAATGATATATTTTTGCAATTTTCACCTAAAAAACATACATGTTTGCTATGACAACCTTAGACAGGTTGATTTGGGAAACTGCGTCAGCAGCGACGACTCACTTAATAATAATATCACTAGTCCGGACAATGTTAGAGTTATAGAAGAAAAGGAGCAGCTTGATGCTCCTAGTTATGAGGATTTAACATTTGTAGAAAGAACTCTTTCAAATGGCACTACTTTAAACTTACTCGAAACACGAAAAGGTAGAGATATGACTAAGCCTTTTTAGTAACAGCAAGCATAAGCAATTCTGCAACCTAATTTTAATTAATATTGTCACGACTAACAACTATCCGAACATTTTTGTGCTACCCTATAGAACTAGCCGCCGCGTCGTGCCCCTCGCTTCTCTGTCCGTATGAATCATCGCCCGGCCGGCCGCGAAGTTTCAGGATCACTGGACTGGAATTATCTCGATGGCCTCGTCGAGATCATATAGAGTGGCCTCGGAATACTTCCCGAATATTCGTGATAGATTTGAGATTATACATAAGCAGACCTAAGGCGAATGTTAGTCAGTTCAGTTCAGTTAATCATTGAGTGTTGAATAGATATTAGTTGTAAAGTTATAAGAGTAGTTTAGAGTGTTAAATTGTATACAGTGGTAGTGAATAAAAAGAGTATTAGTTCAAAATAGCAAAGTTAAGAACCCACGGGAAAAACGTAACATTTGGTGTCAGAAGTTGGATTGTGAAGGGACCGGACTTGCAAAGTATTTTTCGAGGAAAGAAGTACAAGTACGTCAACGAGACCGTTTGATTGGTGGATTCTGGTAAAATTTTATAACATTCTATGGTCAATACAAGGCAACAAACGGCGGAAATGGAGCAAATAAATAAAATGTTGGCCGATTTTATGGATAATTTAAATGCTGAGAGGCGAGCGGATCGGGAAGAGGAAGACAAAAGGCAAAAAGAACAGGACGACCGGCTTCAGAAAATTTTGCAAGATCAAGAAGATAAAAGGCAAGCGGAACGGGAAGATGATGATCTAAAAGGCAAGCTGAACAGGACCGTCTCCAGAAAATTTTACAAGATCAAGAAGACAAAAGGCAAGCTGAACGGGAGGAGGATGAACGTCGAAGGCAAGCTGAACAGGACCGGCTTCAGAAAATTTTACAAGACCAAGAAGATAAAAGGCAAGCAGAACAGGACCAGCTTCAGAAATGGATGCTGGATGTAATTGTAGGCGAGCAAGGAAAATTACAGAAGATATTGGACGGGCAAAATGAGAAATTTGAAAAAGAAGTAGGTAATATACAAAAAGAAGTTGGAAATGTACAAAAAGAAGTTGGACATGTACAAAAAGAAGTTGGGAGTGTACAAAAAGAAGTAGGAAACGTACAGCAAGAAATGAGGAATCTACAAGCAGAATTTATCAGACTAAAAAAATCAAGGACACACCGAGAGGGTATTCGCCACAGGGCATAACATCAAACCTCCAACGTATGACAGTCAAACCTCCTGGACAATGTACAGAAGGCAATTTGAAGCCGCTGCTGTTGCCAACAGTTGGAATAACGAAGAAATGGCTACATCACTAGTGGTAGCGCTTCGTGGGTCTGCCCTGGAACTACTGCAGACCATTCGCAACAGCCAACAAGGGAAATATGACATACTTGCAGCTGCCCTGGAGAGACGATTCTAACAACTACAGGAAAGATCAACGGAAGAGCCATAACAATTACTGTTGACACTGGTACGGCGGTATTTTTGATAAGGTCCAACAGGGTAAATAGAGTAGAAGTTCTACCCATATCAAATAATGTAGTTTTACGTACGGTTACCGGTGAAATAGCTGAAGTACTTGGGGAAATGGATATCGAACTTCAACTGGGACGAATTAAATTACACCACACAGTGTTAGTCGCCGATATCGAAGACGAATTTATTTTGGGGATGGATCTCATCAGTCAACATGGATTCTCTTTTGACAACAAGCTTAATCTTCTGAAGTTTGGCACCGAAGAGTTCATCCTTAACAAAACAGATGATGGCACACCGACTAAAGTAGTGGCGGCATTTACTGTCAGAATAAGCGGAAATACCGAGCAGATAGTTTTTGGGAAATTGGAGAAGGATTTTGGAGGCTGCATCGGACTTATCCAACACCACGATTTGCCTTGCAAACACTTCGTAGGCAAAGCACTAGTCAAAACCGACGGAGAAATACCGATAAGGATAGCAAATATTTCATCCAATTCCATCAAAATCAATAAAGGAGATGTGATAGCCACTTGCGAGCCGGTGCAGTGGGTAACCAGTTGCGAAACGCAGTCAGAAGTAACACCATCGACAAACCCTAATGAAGTCCTAGAACATTTCCAGAAGTCGTGGCATCATCTGTCTTCCGAAGAACTGAAAAGAGCTACACAATTTATCAAAGAGCAGAGCATAGCCTTTGAAGGAAAAAATGGCACTACTGGAAGAACGAACATCATAAAACATAAAATCGACACTGGAAGTGCTCACCCCATACGGCAGCATCCTCGGAGGCTACCAGTGACGAAGCAGCAAGCGGTTACCACATTAGTCAACAAAATGCTTGACGATGGAATTATTGAGGAATCATCAAGCCCATAGTCGTCTCCTGTTGTCTTAGTCACCAAGAAGGATGGAACTACCAGATTCTGCGTGGATTATAGAAAGCTTAATGACGTCACCAAGAAAGACAGCTATCCACTTCCCAGGATTGATGACACGTTGACGACACTAGCAGGATCTCATTGGTTTTCAACACTCGACTTAAAGAGCGGCTACTGGCAAGTAGGCATTGACAAAGAAGATAAGGAAAGGACCGCATTTTCTACCGGAAGTGGTTTATATCAGTTTAGAGTTATGCCCTTTGTACTATGCAATGCCCCTGTTACTTTTGAGCGTCTTATGGAGGTTGTTCTACGAGGCCTCACTTGGAAGACATGCCTGGTCTATCTTGATGATATAATAGTAATGGGAAAAACTTTCGAAGAGCACCTACAAAACTTGCATGAAGTTATTACTAGAATCAAGAATGCTCAGCTCTTACTGAATCCAAAGAAATGTTTTCTTTTCCAACAAAAAGTTCAATTTCTCGGGCATGTCGTGTCATCAGAGGGAATCCAAACCGACCAACGGAAGATTACAGCAATCAAGGACTGGCCTCGTCCTCGCGACAAACATGAACTACGGAGCTTCCTTGGACTATGTACTTATTATAGAAGATTTGTTGAAGGATTTGCAAATATAGCTGCACCTCTACATAAGCTCACTGAAGAACGAGCAAATTATAACTGGGATCATAACTGCGATTCTGCGTTCAGGAAATTAAAAGCGGCTCTATGTTCTAGTCCAATATTGGAATATCCGGAACAAAAGGGTTAATTTGTATTGGACACAGATGCAAGCAACACCGGCATCGGAGCAGTTTTATCGCAAGTACAAGCAGGGGAAGAACGAGTTATCGAATACTACAGTCGAACACTTTCGAAACCTGAACGTAACTACTGTGTAACCCGAAAAGAGCTTTTGGCAATAGTACGATCTGTTGAGCATTTCCATCAATATCTAGATGGGCAAGAATTTCTGATAAGGACTGATCATGCAGCACTTAAATGGCTTTTGGATATGAAACAACCTGAAGGACAGGTAGCCAGGTGGCTTGAAAAGTTACAACAATATAACTTTAAGGTTAAGCACAGAGCAGGGAGATTGCATAATAATGCAGATGCTTTATCCAGCAGACCATGCGCGGATAATTGTAAGCATTGCCAAAGAGTAGATCAACGAGAAGGAATTACTCCGATTAGGCAAACGAAATTTGAGGTTGAGCAGCAGTGGACCACAGAGCAACTTAAAAAGGATCAGCTTGAAGATAGTGAAATAGCACTTTTGCTAAGAGCTAAAGAAGAACAGCAACCAAGACCAAGCTGGAGCGAGATATCAACTAAAGGACTTGCTTTTAAAACTCTGTGGGCTCAGTGGGACTCCCTGGTGGTGGAAAATGGATTTCTTAAACGAGCCTGGGAAAGCGCCGATGGCAAAGTAGTGAAGACACAGTTAGTGGTACCAAGGAGGAAGATATCGGAAGTTCTGGAAGAAGTTCATAATGGAAAGTCTGGTGCTCATCTTGGAGTGAACAAAACGATTGACAAGATTCGCGACAGATTTTACTGGGTCAACTACTGCCAGGATGTGAAATCGTGGTGTCGGCAGTGCTCAACCTGTGCCGCAAGCCAAGGACCCAAAACAAGATTTAGGGGCAAAATGAAACAGTATAATGTGGGCCTACCGTTTGAACGTATCGCTATTGACGTAGCTGGCCCTTTTACAGAAACAAATAATGGTAACAAGTACATTTTAGTGGCAATTGACTACTTCAGTAAATGGCCTGAAGTCTTTGCGATCCTCAATCAAGAAGCTGTTACCATAGCAGAGGTCCTTGTGAATAACCTATTCAGCAGATTTGGTGTTCCGTTAGAGCTGCA